>PISX010012576.1:0-61759 GCA_004024625.1 Mellivora capensis
GTTTGTTTTGCGAGATTAAGAGTCACTTATGGTTTGTCTCCCTCCCAATCCCATCTTGTTTCTTTTCTTCTTTTCCTACCCCCTAAACCCCCCAAACCCCCCATGTTGCATCTCCACTTCCTCATATCAGGGAGATCATATGACAGTTGTCTTTCTCTGATTGACTTATTTCACTAAGCATGATACCCTCTAGTTCCATCCATGTCATTGCAAATGACAAGATTTCATTTCTTTTGATGGCTGCATAATATTCCATTGTGTATATATACCACATCTTCTTTATCCATTCATCTATTGATGGACATCTAGGTTCTTTCCATAGTTTGGCTATTGTAGACATTGCTGCTATAAATATTCGGGTGTACAAGAAAGGGGCAAGTTTTGAATACATGATTATTAAAGTGATCTTGTTATCAATTATTTTGTAACTTAGAAAAAGGAAACAAAAATTCAGTGTCTTGAGCTCTGTGTCACAGCTCTGCATTAGTATTAAAGACCATTATGTTGTACTGTGTGATAAGGTATTAAAAAGGCATAGAGCACCTCAGTGGCTCAGTCAGGGTTCAACATCCAACTCTTGATTCTGGCTCAGGTCATGATCTCAGGGCTGCGAAATTGAGCTCCATGTCCAGCTCCACACTGGTCATGGACCCTGCTTAAGATTCTCTCTCCCTCTTCCCCTCCCTGCTCACACATTCTCTCTCTCTCAAGGAGAAAGAAAGAAGAGAAAGAGAGAAGGAGAGAAAGAGAAAATACAATGACTTTCAGAGGTTCTCAATTCTCTAGATCCCTCCTCCTATTATAGAGCTTCAGTGTCTGTTCCATCTGCTATTAAATTCTTCAGGGATAGGGACCAAATCTTATGTATAAGCATGTATTTACAGCAGATAGAAATCTTCAAGAGCTCAGTAGGAGCTCAATAAGTAAATGTTTAATTTCCAAATGGAGCAGAGTAGAAGGAAAGAGCTATGAAATGTCAGGAGTTTCAAAGTCAACACTCAGTTCTATCAATTATTAAAGTACACGTCTTTGATAAGTAACTTAACTTCCCTGGATGCTCAGTTTTCCTATCTGTTAAATGAAGGAATTGGAATAGAGTCCCTCCAAAAACTTCCACTTCCAATTTTCTATAAACTTTTATTCTCGGAGTGCCTGGGTGGCTCAGTCATTTAAGCATCTGCCTTCAGTTCAGATCATGGTCCCGGAGTCCTGCAATCAAGCTCCACATCAGGGTCCCTGCTTAGCAGAGAGCCTCTTTCTCCCTCTGTTCCTCACTCTGCTTATGCACTCTTTCTCTCTCAAATAAACAAATCTTTAAAAAAAAACAGCAACTTATTTTCATTTTTTAAAATTTAATTTTATTTTTTTCAGTGTTCCAAAATTCATTGTTTATGCACCACACCCAGTGCTCCATGCAATACGTGCCCTCCATAATACCCACCACCAAGCTCACCCTGCCAAACCCTCAGTTTGTTTCTCAGAGTACACAGTCTTTCATGGTTTTCATTTATTTTACACACCTATGTATCCTTCCTTTATGCTACATTTGCTAAGCAACACACCAACCTTGCATGACATCATCTGGGACATTTAATCCAACAAAGTTCCTAACTCTGATATATGCACACTTCAATCTCGAAATATAACTCTATGCTAACTGTTCTTCCTTGAACTTCAGTATCATGCAATGTATTATTTTAAAAATGTGATCTGTGGTTTTTGTGAGGAAGCAACATTTAGGGAAAACTCAATTATTAGCACTTGAGACATAACAAAAAAAATCTTTGCCTTTTAATTCAATAATCATGTTTAAAACTTACCCTATTGGAACGATGTTTATATTTTGTTGCTTGAGATGGTTTCTTCATTAATTAAAAATAACATTTGACTTTAAGTGAAACCAAGGATCTAAAAAGCACCATATGCCAAAGTAGCAATTTCATGGTAGCCATTTTTTTTTAATTTTTTTAAAAATTTATTTATTTGTCAGAGAGAGGGAGAGAGAATGAGCGAGCACAGGCAGACAGAGTGGCAGGCAGAGGTAGAGGGAGAAGCAGGCTCCCTGCCGAGCAAGGAGCCCGATGTGGGACTCGATCCCAGGACGCTGGGATCATGACCTGAGCCGAAGGCAGCTGCTTAACCAACTGAGCCACCCAGGCATCCCTCATGGTAGCCATTTTTAATCACAGTTGCTTTTTGAACTTTCTGTTGTGGAGGAGAGAAAATAATTTTAAATTCCTGTTTTAATTATGACAATGCACAGTGCAATGTGGTTTGGAGAACTGCCAATACTTTGAAATACTTCTTATTTTTAAAGTCTCTTAGAACACATTTTTCTTCATAAAAATGAACTGTTATGTGACTGCAAATACTGACTAAACTGTAAGTTTAATATAATTATTGAATTTGTATCTGACATAGAGGTACTCTCCTCTTTCAACAAAATCTGCAAAAAAAGTACTAATATTAGAAAATAAATGTCAACTTATCTTTTATTACTTTTTAAATTTTAATTCTGATCAACTAGGCCCCAAGTCCAGAAGATCTTGACCTAAGCCTTACACTTGGAATCCTCTAAATGACCTAGTAATTACTGGGCAAAAAAATCATTGAATAATCAATCACTGGCTTCAAATTTTGTCATGTTACTCTTTGGAAAATAAAAAATAATTAACCTGTTAAAGTGGGCCTCATCATCTTACCCACTTTCCCCTCACTTTTCATCCTTATTTTATATTGGAAAACAGGGAGGAAGCAGCTTTCTTTTAGACATGTTTTCAACACTCTAAGTTAGTAAGGAAGGATACAGCATAATCACATTTTAGACAACCTTCTCTCACATCTCTCTGTTGTCCCTATACACAAACACACAACCACAGGCAGACATATCCATCTTTCTCCTTGGCTCCCAATAGTCTTTTGATTTCAATCCCTTCTTCTAAAATTCAAAAACAATTTTTTTCAACTGTTAGAAACTTAATGTCTCTTGAGGTAATTCATTAGGAAAAAAAAAGAAAGAAAACTGAAAAAGATGCAGAAGAATGCTGGTTATTATGGCAATATAAGCATTGGCAGCTTCCATGTCTTTTCTTAATTTCTACAACAGAAGCCATCAGCTATATTGTCTGTATGTAAGATTAGAAGTGTGTTTTCCTATTGATGTTCCCATTTTCTTTTTCTACCTTTTCCTCTTCCTTATGAAAATGATTCTCCTTCTTCCTTGTCCTTCTTTCAGATGAAAGAGAGGTAAGGAAAGAAAGATGAATGTGAAGTCAACTAATAAGGGACATAAAGAACATTCTTAGCAGTAACCTCACATGCATTATCATCTCTATGGTATAGTGCCCATTTCCTTGGAAATCCATTTCTCATTTTTAAAATGTGGCTGCTTTGATGGGTCCTTTTAATAGGTACTTTTTTTTAACATAGCAGTCACTTCTATTGTTCCAAGGAAAGCCTTTTCTATAGTTTGATCTATGAGATTAGACTGAAGGAGAAAATGGGGATAATAAGAGATAAATGAATAAATAAAAACCACTGATAGTGTGTAAACCTGGCGATTCACAGACATGTACCCCTGGGGATAAAAATTTGTTTATAAAAAATAAAAATTAAAAAAAAATAAAAAATAAAAAAAAAAACCCACTGATATTATGCCTTAGCCAGCTAAGTCTTGACCTGTTTTCTCAGCTCAGGCTATACTTTTCCTCTACTACACATTATTTTTCAAACTATGGTCCTCAGCAATTCTTTCTTCCCTCAGCCTAGCAGGTATGCCACCAGAGTCAAGTTCCCACAAATTTTCATTGAGGGAAAGACTGATTGATTCATTAATTGATTGATCATTGATCAATCAATTGATCATCGATCAATTGATTCATTGATTCCTTAAGACTGGAATCTTCATTCCTTCCAGAGTGAGATTAATGAAAAAATTTTATTTTAGCATATGAATAAGACACTCTCTTGTCTCAAATAAACAAACATAGTGGGTTTTTTGTTTTGTTTTTATGTTTTGTTTTCTTTTGTTTTTGGTAACATAGTAGTTTTTGTTAGCACTTTCTTGGATATAATAGTCTCAGCTGTTTTGGTTGCTCAACCAACAGGAGTGGCCAGATTTAAGGAAAATCTCAACTTTCTGGACAGTAATGTTGGGGGAAGCTGAATCTTGCCATGGTGTCCATTACTCATACTTACTTTGTTGGTCCAGGTCTCCAATCTTTAAGTAAATTCATTGGAATCCAGAACATTCCAACTGTTGTACATGTTGGTCTGCTTACCAGCAGAGTTACCATCATCCCAGGGAAAGAAGCCAGATGTTTCTCCCTGTGCATCCAGAGCAGTTATGAGACCAAAGGATTCAGATGGCTGTAGAAAAAGTGAAAATTGTATTTTCAGAGTTAGAAGAACTTAACTCCAACCATCTCATAGAACTACCTAGAAAAGTGGTGAGTCCTCTCAAACATTTTTATCAAATGTCTACTTAGTTTATTCTTGAATACCTCCAGTAATAGAAACTTAAAACATTCTTAAGCAGACTATTTCTCTCTGAACTGCTCAATCTGGGGTGCAAAAAGTGATAGCAACAGCACAGATTCTCAAATGCCTTTCACTGAAAAAAAGTAAATGTTTTTATAATTAATAAAGTGATAAAATAGTTATTATACCATGCTAATTGAAGGGAACCTTCAGTCTCTTATGCTTGTCTACAACAAAGAGAAAGTTACAACAAAATTGTCAAAGTCATTGGATCTGGGAACCTGGGAACTGGTTTTAAAGTATGACCAACGGGATTCCAGGGAAGTGAAGCTTGAAGGGTAATTTATAGAGTTTGCTTTGCTGGGAGTTGTATCTCAGGAACAAGCATCCCAGAATCCATGTGCCCCAATTTTGTGATTCCACAATGAAGAAGAACTCAAAGATTTGATCCTCATCACTTAGTAAGAGAAAATTGCAAAATTTTTAAAAAAGGGACTACACAATGCAAGTGGAGAGGTTGAGTTATGGTGAGAATTTCTTAAGAGAAATATTTTGGTTTCATATGAAATATACTTATTTCATGAATTTGGTAATTTTTTCCCATTGAGATGAAAAGTTAAGCATGAGACCTTCTCTTCCTTCTTGGCAATGAGCTATATAGTAACTTCATATCCAAATGGGTCTATTATTCAAGTTAGTGCTTGGAAAATATGGATAGTATCTAGTTCAAACTATGGATAGTATCTAGTCCAAAGGATCCTCAAGGACTTTTCCATATTTCAAGAATGTCTAGCCAAAACTTTTCTCTAATAATGATGTATATTTTTAGCTGATTTTACTTTCAATTAATGCTGATTAGAAGTTCTGATTTGCTATTATAAATCTTTGATGTAAAACAGAAATATGAACTAATTATTACTGTTTAAAAATCTGCTTGTTTGCTAGACAGAATCTTTGATTATATGATATCAATGGAGAAAAAGTGACTAATTAAACAAAACATAAATGGATAAAAGTTTGAAGACCCTGACCATTCATATAAACCCTAGAAGAGAATTAATGAATCAAAAATCACTAGCTGTCTTAAAAATAATAACAGGAAGACATGTGGGGCAGGAAAGCTCAGAACTGGATCAAATCCTCAAGAATGGTATCTTCTACTCATCTCTTTCATTTCCTTTTCTTTGCTTCTCTCTGCTTTCTCTTTATCTCCCTTTCCCTCCCTCTCTCTCCTTTCCCTTTTCCCTCTTCCTGCACATTCACACATTGACTCTCACATTCACAGGTACAAACACATAGATCAGTAATTGTGTCACTGATTGACCCTGGCCCTGTCAGCCCTCCCCAGACACTCCCCAAGCAGGGATTTCAACCAGCACAGGAAGGTGGAACCCCCAGCTCAGTCTCCTGACAGGATGTGCCTATTACCTCAATACTGTTGTGCCTGGAAACTGTGTTGGCAGAATATATCCTCTGTGAATGAAAAGAGGATTAGATCCAGAGGAGCAGGAACTTCAACAAACTTCTGCAAAGAAGGTGGTACTTGATCCTGGGAGCACAGAGCAAGCTAGAATTAAACACTCAAATTACATAACTGGTAACAATACATTTTAGGAGACAGAGGAATCCAGAGGAAATCCAAATTTCTGTTTAAATTCAACAAAACATTCATGGAACTCACTAATAGGAAGAATGACTTAAATGTCTAATTCAGTGTTTAAAAAAAGAAAAAGAAAAACCCTACATAAACTTCAGTATGTGAAATGCATAAAAGCAGCATTCATTAGTCTGTACTCATTTCAGAAGTGCAACTCTATAACCATATTTACTTACTAAAAAAACAAGCAAAAAGGATATAAGTTAATATGATGTTGGGCTCCCAAATATGAAGATTTGATATAACAACACTTTTGTGTATACATCTTTATTATTCTCTTTTTAAAAGCTCAATTTTATTAAAAAGGAAATTTAATGCAAATATTTATGGAAATGTATGAAGCACTTCTAGAGAACGTAGTTTGAAAACCATCAGTTTAATTGTTTGAGATATTATAATGATCTGACTACCAGAATGGAGAATTTTTAATACCTCTTCCCCTAGTCCCAAGTAACTGATAATTTCAAAAAGGACCATATTTCCTTTTTCCAATTTAGGATTAGTCCTACATTTATAGTCAAAACTTACTCCTGTAAAGACTTCTTGAAGACGGGCAAGATTAACCAATGCTCACCAAGCATACTAAAAATTGGGGAGAAGTGGACTCAGTTAAAATAATTCCTTTGCAGTAGAGAAGTCCTATTGCTTCCTTCATGTAGTCCCACACCATTGAGACTGCCTAGGAGCCTAGGTATAGCTTGTTGGAAAAGATGAGTTAGATCAATATTATATTCCTTGGGGCACTGAACTATAATACATGGAAAGAGCCTACCATTTACCATAGAAATACAAAGGATATATAAAAATATGTCTCTTGCTGAGGCCAAAGAGTCTATTACAAGCTGAGGCCTTTGGAATCCAGTTACTAGTAAAACAGAAAAATCCCATGGAATGCTGAGCCCTGTTAATAATATAACACTGGGCTGAAATTCCATAAACTTTGACAACTGAATTCTGAATTTTCCCAAGAAATCCAGTGTTAATACCATTGCTGTTCTTTGATTTCCATGAGATTTCCTTTGTCATTTCATATGTATCCCTGTAATAAACCCATACTTGAACTAGCTTGAAAGAGTTTCTGTTTCTTACAAGAAAAGTTACCTGATTCATGGATTATAATCTCTATTACATTCTGTGATAAACAAAAATCACTCTGGAGTCATTTGCTTTTTAAGAATTTAAATGTTTGGGTGCCTGGGTGGCACCCAGTTGGTTGAGCAACTGCCTTCAGCTCAGGTCATGATCCTGGAGTCCCAGGATTGAGTCCCACATTGGGTTCCTTGCTCAGCAGGGGGTCTGATTCTCCCTCTGACCTTCCGCTCTCATGCTCACTCTCTCTCTCAAATAAATAAATAAAATCTTTTTAAAAAAGAATTTAAGTGTTTGCATAAAATCAATGTCTACTATGCTCCTAAAAATAAACATTCATCTCGTCCCTCATCTTATTTGTCCATCTATATTTGGTTCAATTCTTCTATTCTGAGAAGAGCAAATGATTCTAAACAAAGAGTCTCACAAGGAATCCAGCTACAATGATAAACTCTAAGATCTAGAAGTCATATGAAAATTGTGGGAAAAATACCATATAAATCTCTGCATTCATGGATTTATAATTTTTCCATAAAACATCCAAAACACTGCATAAGAGTTGAACAAGGATGGTTCAGGAAAGTACACACACAGATCTTGGGAAAAAGAAAACATTTGACTTTTCAAAATATTTTGTTTCGTGTGTACTTGAAAAGACTGTGTATTCTGTTGTTTTTGGATGAAACATTTTGTATATAACTGTTAATGTCCACCTGATCCCATGTGTCATTCAAAAACACTGGGTTTTTATTCATTGATTTTCCTGTCTAGATGATCTATCCATTGATGTAGCAGAGGTAAGTGTGAAAGGCCCCACTGTTATTGTATTATCAATTTCTCTTTATATTTATTAATATTTGCTTTATGTACTTAGGTGCTCCAGTGGTGGATATGCAGATATTTACAACTGCTATAGCCTCTTGCTGGATTGATCACTTTATCATTATGTAATGTCCTACCTGATCTCTTATTGCAGTCTTTGTTTTAAAGTCTGTTTTGTCTGATAGGAGTATTGCTACTTCAGCTTTTGTTTTGCTTCCATTTACATGGTAGACGTTTTTCCATCCCTTCACTTTCCATCTGTGTGCATCTTTAGGGCTGAGGTGAGTTTCTTGTAGGCAGCATATAGATGAGTCTTGATTTTTTTTTTTTTTTTTATCCATTCCGACACCCTATGTCTTCTGATTGGAGCATTTAGGCTACTTACCTTTAATGTAATTATCAAGGGGCACTTGGGTGGCTCAGTCGGTTAAGCAGCTGCCTTCGGCTCAGGTCATGATCCCAGGGTTCTGGGATTGAGCCCCACATCGGGCTCCCTGCTCAGTGGAGAGCCTGCTTCCCCGTCTCCCTCTGCCTGCCGCTCTGCCTACTTGTGCTCTCTACCTCTGTGCCAAATAAATAAATAAACAAACCTTAAATAAATAAATAAATAAATAATAAAATGAAGTGATTATCGGTAGGTATGTACTTACTGACACGTTTTAATTTGTCCTCTGGTTGTTCCTGTGGTTCTTCTCTGTTCCTTTCTTCTCTTGCACTCTTTCTTTGTGGTTGATGAGTTTATAGTGTTATGGTTGGAGTTCTTTTTCTTTATTTTTTGTGTATTATGGGTTTGGGGTTTGTGGTTACCATGAGGTTCATATAGAACATCCTAAGTAAATAGCAGTCTATATTAATTTGATGGTCATTTAAATTCAAATACATTCTAAATGAACATAAAAAAGGAAAAAATGTTTTTTTCCTTTTCTTTTTCCTTTTTACTACCTTCTCCAGGTGTTATGTATATGTTGTCATATTTTACATCTTTTTATTCACAATTTTCTTATGTCTAATTATGGTCATTTCTTTTCTACCTAAAAAAGTCCCTTTAACATGTCTTAAAAAGCTGTTGTAGTAGTAATAAACTCCTTTACCTTTTGGGTGTCTGGGAAACCTATCACCTTTCCTTCAAATCTGAATGATAACCTTGTGGGGTAGAGTAGTCTTGGTTACATAAGGTTTTTTTCCCCTTTCAGCACTTTGAATATATCATGCCACTCCCTGCTGGCCTGCTGAAAAATCAGTTGGTAGCCTTATAGGTTTTCCCTTGTAGGTAATTTTCTTGTTTCTCTTGCTGATTTTAAGATTTGGTTGAATTAAAATATTCCAGTAAAAGTACAGTCAGCTCTTTGGATATTGAATCCTATATTATTTAGCATTAAAAACAGGTTAGTCAACTTATATACGGTTATGCTGTAGAGCTAGAGAATCTTCATGAAATTGTGCATGATCAGAAAATATATTTCATGCCTAGATTTTATGGAATTTTAATGCATATTGTCCATAACGTTTTCGAAAAAGCCTAGTCGGTTTTGCTATATATCAGAATACAAATGTCCCACTACAATGCAGATGTATTCTATCACTAACCTTGCAATTACCCTGTGGCATTTTAGCTCAATGACAATTGTCATAGTTATGAAAAATATAAAATGTGAAACATTAATTTATTTAAAAACATTTTTCAGTTTTTACTAAATATAGGTCACTTGTACTTTTATGAATATGTGTATATATTTAAGGTAGACCTGTGGTGAGGTCAAGAGCCATCCAGAAATACAAAAAATAGTTATTTTGAAGAATCCCATAAAGGCCCAACTTCAGTTCTTGTGTAGCGGTGATAACTTTACCAAAATTAGAGAAATGCAATAATAAGAGGCAGCCTTAAGAGTACTTTTTCCTACCTCTGGGGATCCTAATATTTGGTCCTGAAAGTTTGTACAGATTTCTTGGCAAGTCATTCTTGTGACATCCATCCTGCCAACTGTCCTGCATATGTGGCTTTGAAGTATGGGTAAGACAGCTATCTAGAGGTGAGGGAAAAAATGGATTCAAATCAGGAATATTTTTTTAAAGGCTAATGAAGTAACTAATGTTCTTCAAAGAGGCTTCCTTGATATTACATTAGCATAGTCGAAAAAGGGACTTTACTCTTTAATGAGGCATGTATTTAGGGAGTCAATATCATAACTTCTGCAAATTATCTCAAGACCTATTTCAGAATCTCTGAATAGCAGAAACATATACTTCAGGTTTGTTCAGATTAACTTAACATGAGCTATATTCTATGTAACATAAAATAAGCACATAAATATGTTATTTTCAAATATAAGAATGAAAATGAGGTACAACAAATAGAATATGGCAAACTCATATCAGATACACCCACGTAAAATGTTATAAATAACTATATCGTATTCACATAAAATTCTAGCACTTACCTCTTCAAGAACCGGAGTAACCATGCAAATGGGTCCCCAAAGGAATGCTCTGTTAATCTCATCAGCCTGAGGATCTGATGTAAACCTTAGTTAGACTAAAGTCTTACTCAGTTACCTTAGATTTATGGTGATCAACACCAAGACCAAAAAAGATAAAAATAGGCAGAGGCTTAAGGAATAAACAGTTCTTTAGGAATAAAAATCCAACCATCCAGTGAGACAATAGGGATCAGTTCTCTTTCCTGACCAAGAGCTAAATGGGCATTAAATCCAAAGTCAAAGTTGTGCCAAGTAATCATATCATCTATGTTTTTGTTGTTGTTCCTTTTTGCACCCTAAACAGACTTCAAGGATCTAACATCAATCCTACCCCCTTCACAAAGCTGTCCCTATTTATTTCACATAGACCTTGCCTTTCTTTGAATGCTTCTCTCACTTCCTAGCCTATGCCACACAATTAGGACAGAAATATGCAATTTCTATGCTATACTCAATATCTATCAAATCTATTAGCTTTGATCTTCCCAGTTCTCTGGGGGCAGGGACTATGTTTCATCCTTTTTCTATATTCCACACTATTTACACAGCAAGACACAGACTTTGCTTTTTGTTTATTGACTGAAAGTGTTTCCTTAACTAAATTCTTCAAATTTGTAAATTATTTCTAATCTCAGTTAGTGGGGAAAAAACTGATTTGCCTATTTCTTTGTCCCCAAACGATTCCTTTCGTAGAGAAGCCAGGCTTCTAGGATCTCTATGGTAGAAAATCTAAGACTAGAACAATTATTAAATGTTATTTACTCATGCATCAATCCTGGGACACCGTATTTCCACTCAGAAGAGAATGGTAGAAGAGGGTGTATAAGCAAGGCGACAATAAGTATCGTTAACGCAGAGTCATAGCAAACTCTTTTCCAAACACCCCACGGTCTTGTTCCTGTAAAAAAGAAACACTGCAATAGACATTAGGTGAAGTGAGAATTTTTTAGTGGTTTCTTTTTTTTCAGTGAGAGGGAAGTTTAGAGAGAAGCAGACCATTTGTAAATATTATTTTTGTCTACTTGAAAGTCTTAAGTGGTAAGTTATTGCAGAATTTTCTTTTAAATACATCCTATAAAGTTTACATATTATAGTAGGTTGCATAGTTTGCATGCCCATTAACAGCAAGGTTTCAAATCATTTCCAGACAAAATATCATGACTATGCCTTCTCCTCGAGAGAGGTTGGCTTCACAGCCATTTGACTAAGGAATGATTTTGCCTTTAGCCTTAGAATCATAGATCATACTATGCTATCGGCCAGCCTCCAAAACAAAAACTTGAAATTAGGTAGATTACTGAACTACTAAGGAAGGATAACCCCAAATATCATGGGTTTGTCTGCTACAAAACTTGTATGATAAAGGCAAAATTTGTTTACAGGTTATTTTAATCGATGCAATGTGCTCCCTCTTTTAGAAATCATAAACCATGCATTTTCAAGAACAATTTTAGAAAAACTATTTCTACCACACTTATTTCTTGTTATTCTCTCACAGTTCTTGATAAAGTCATTAATGTGTACACTTTTTAAAAACCCAATCACATAGTTCAACATCTATGTCGAACAGCAGTTTGATTTCTGATGCACATTTTTACGATTTTATACATATTCTAACCCGAGTTTCTAGTTACAGGTTAATATCGAATATAGCAGTTATTTTAAATTAACTTCACTCACCTTATTTCCAATTGTGTTATGGTTTCTGAAGAAGGGATAAAATGCCCCAAGCTTCATTTTATACAGACAAAGATCAAAAGTTATCTTTTTAACTTTTGAACTTTGCCTACATATATCAATTCCCATCTGGGACAGATTTTCTTGACTTTAAAATATATCACTTATTAATTTTGCTGTAAAACATATACTAAAATATTTCAAATTGCACTCTATTTAATGACAAACATGTTTAAGACTACAAAGATACCATTTTCATGCTATGGAATCTAAAGTATGAATGTGCCCTTTGAGAAGAGCATATGGAATTAATAGGGACCAGTTCCTCTTGTCCAGTTGTGATTAAGAAAACCATGGGATCTATCATGGTATAAACAAGTAGTCTTTGGGGTAATCCAAGGTAAATTAAAAAAAAAATGTTTATGTAGTACTGTAAGTTTCCTCTCTCAGTATGAGAAGTTAAACATACAGAGTATTCACAATACATTTAGCTAATCCAAGAGGCTTAGTGGCTTAACTACTCATGCTAGGACCAAAGGCCCCAGGAATACCTCATTTGACTATGCTCGCCTCTTGATCGTAAACTATAGACAATTTGCTTCCTGACATCTAATGAAGCCCTCTGTTGGTCTCCAAATTGTTTTATTCTAGAGTCCCTCTTGTTCTCTCAGAAATATACTCTTTAACCCCA
The DNA here is from genome assembly GCA_004024625.1 of Mellivora capensis. NCBI lineage: Eukaryota > Metazoa > Chordata > Mammalia > Carnivora > Mustelidae > Mellivora > Mellivora capensis. Next base: position 12,893 of record PISX010012576.1, read on the forward strand.
AAGCTTCAATTGACATCAAAGTTTGTAGGGTAAAAAGTAATGAAAAAGTAAATGATGGAGTCATAAAACATGTCAGTTGTAATAAACATGTCGGTTCCCCAAACCATGAAAGTTGTAATTTACATTCTATTAAATCTATAAAATCTTTGTAGAGAAAGATCTCTCTCTCTCTTCTTTTTTTATTTTATTTATTTGACAGAGAGAAATGACAAGCAGGCAGAGAGGCAGGCAGAGAGAGAGGGGGAAGCAGGCTCCCCGCGGAGCAGAGAGCCTGATGCGGGGCTCGATCCCAGGACCCCGAGATCATGACCTGAGCCGAAGGCAGAGGCTTTAACCCACCGAACCACCCAGGCGCCCCGAGAAAGAACTCTCTTTATCTGAGGCTACTTATAAGTTTTGCCTCTGTCAGTTTCTGGTACAGACAAAACTTGACATTATAATTCTTTTCCAATATTTACTTAGTAATTCTTTGAAAGTACCTAATCTATCACTTGAACAACAGCAAATGCAATTGTCACTAAATTTGAGAGTTTACGACAATTTAATTTGCAGTATCCCCAATACGGCAAATATTGCTTTATATTTTTTCTTGTAAAAAGTCATTGGTATATGTCAACTACACTCTGATAATAATATTTTTTAAAAAGTCAATGGGATGTAGTAAATCCACTACAATAAATTTATGAACAGAGCAGCAAATTCTTTAATAGCTAATTTTTTTTTTAATCACCTACTCTCAGGTAAGAGGAAATATTTTGCTGGCTTAATTTCACTTCTTCTCTTCCTAGAAAATGAAGACAGCTAACTCTGAGTGAACATTCTATATACCTCCTTCCAAATTATTTCTCTATTCTTTTTTCCCCACTATCTGTAGGGCTCATAATAATAGGTTTGTAGAAGAGGGGCACCTGGGTGGCTCAGTTGGTTGAGAATCTTTCTCTTGATTTCAGTTCAGGTCATGGTCTTGGCTCAGGTCATGGTTTCAGGGTTGTGAGATGAAGCCCAGTATGGGGTTCCGCACTATCAGCTTGAGATTCTCTCCCTTTCTTTCTGCTCCTTTCCCATCTCGTGCACTCTCTCTCTTTATAAAATAATAAATATATCTTTAAAAAATAGGTTAGTAGAAGAGCTGCGGATGAGGTAAAAGTAAAGGTGAATGACAGAGAATAAACTTTCCAGTTTAACCATGACCAGTGCTTCAGTGACACAGAACAATCAGAAAAAAAATAACAAATGTGGTTCTCTTGAGAACTGCATAGGTCGAGGTCAATTCTATAGAGGCTAAATGAGTGTATTATTTTTAATGTCCTGAAAACAACTTGAGTGCATTCTATCTTCATAGAAGTACGTTGCACTAATATTGATTAATCTATAGGTCATAATGTAATTAACTGTTTAATTTTTAAATTTATGGAATTACAAACAGATAAAATTCTACCATTCTAATGATTGACCTATGCATCTCTCTCCAACATGGAAAATTATCACCCAACCAATGCCCAGTGTATTTCCCACTCCCAACAAATGTTGAATGACTTAAATGCTTGCTTTTTTGTAGTCTTCTGAGGAGCACTGGGAAAAACATAAGAAAAACTTGCTTCAGTATTATTCTAGATAGATCCTCTTTTTTCCGCCAAAAAACACACATAATCTTGGAATATATGAGCAATTCTCAATTTCATATAGTTCAAATATGTTATCAAAGGTGTACATCTGTGTGAACAGAAAAATGGAGTGAGTGAAGAGGAAAAAAAAGAGAACTACTATGTATAAACTATTGTACACATCATGAAAAGTGAGTTTAATAACAAGTGCTGAACCTCCAAACAAAATTTTTCTACTCTAAATATTTCTTATGAATTATATTGTAGTTTAAGTAGTACAGAATTTCTCAACCATTGTTGTATATTAGAAACTTCTGGGAGTTTTAAAAGAAAAAAAAAGAAAGAGAAAGCATGCCAAGGCACCATCCTTGATCAATTAAACCGGACTCTCTAGGAATGTTCCCATTCTTAGAGATCAGCACTTTAAAAAAAATCCTCTGTGCTTCTAGCATGTAGCCACGGTGGTTTTTATACTAACATTGAAAATGTCAGTAATTTTCTTTTGATAATTGATTCTATTTCCTTAGTAAAGTCTTGGGTGTATATGAAAAAAAATGTACTCAACTTTTGGTGGCATTATTGTAAAATTCTACTTCGTTATTTTTTTGTTTGAATTTAACTCATATTTCAACCATTTTTTAATCAAACCTGTAAATCAAAATTCAACTGAAATAGACAAATTGCAATCAAACCCACAGAGTTTAAACTCCATTCAACTCTTTCATTGAAATACGTAAAACTTCGGGCATGTTACTTAACTACTATAAAATAGAACAAATAATGCTTAACTTCAAAGGGGTGTTACAATATTTAAATGAAAAAAAAATGTATATATCTAGGAAAGCTTTCACCTTTCATAAGAGCTTGCGACAAATACTTTGTAAAGGCTCGTTTCCTTCCTGTCCTTGCTGACAGCCTAGCAGTCACAGCCCCAGATCAGCTTCACCCTGCTTAGCTTGAATCTGTTCTAGCCATTATTTACCTAGAACTTCAGGACTAATCATGTTGTCCCTTGAGGGTAAACTAATAAGTTTAAAAAAGTTGAACTGTCATATTAAATTGAATGATAAAAGCTCTAATAATACATTCAATAAACTGTCTTTATGCCTTGTCTAGATGAATCTTGCTAATACTTCCACTTAAAACTATTTTTATGCCTTCTGGGAAGTAATTCTCATTGTTTGAATTTCATCAAGCTCAGAATCTGGAAGTCATGCTCCTTTTGTACCTGAGACATGAAAAGTGTTCAGAAATATAATTTTCAGCACTGAAAAGGAATACACAACTAAATTTACTTCTTCTCTTCTTCCTTTCCTCCTCCTTCATCTTCTTCTTGCCTAAGTTCCTTTATGAGTTAAACACAATTAGCAGTTTCTTGGGCAACCTAGGTGTGAGTGAATGTTCTAAAATCTAAAGAAATGATTCCTTGACTTTTCAATAGGAATTTGAAATGGCCTATTAAAATAGGATAAATAAACCCGAAACAACTATACGCCACTTAACTTCTACTTTATACCTTTCTATTCTATTTCTTTTTACGTTATTTAAAAATAATCTGTTGGGGAGCCTGGGTGGCTCAGCTGGTCAAGTGTCTGCCTTTGGCCCAGACCATGAGCCCAGGGTCCTGGGATCAATCCGAGTCCCATGTGGGGCTCCCTGCTTAGCGGGGAGCTTGTTTCTCCCTCTCTCTCTGCCCCAGTTCCACTCATGCTTGCTCGCTCTCTCTCTAGTGCTCCCTCTCTCAAATAAATAAAACTTAAAAAAAAATAAAAATAACCTCTTTTTGCTTAAGAGTATTTTTAACTGGCCATGTTTTTAAAATACATATTCAGAATACTGCCTATTTACACTACTATATGTTTATTCATTTCTTTTCAGTCAAACCAAGACCTAAGAATTTTTCAGTAGTAGATTAAGAAAGAACCTGGTTAAATGACTTTATGTTCATCTTTAGCTCTGTTATTCTCTGTTAGGTTCACCGAATTTCATTAAGTCCCCTGAACTCATAACTTCAGAAAAATGGCTCTAACCCAAGGCGTAACAACAGAATATATTTGTACATGACTAAAATAACCAGTCCTATCTTGATCCTCATATCTTAAAAACTATTTCTGACAGTTTATAAAGCAAGCAGAGTAACTCTGTGAGAGTCATATAAATTTTGTTCACATTTATGATAAATTGTTAAAGTATTACAATAAACCCGAATTGAAATGAAAACCTGTTTTAGACAGACAAGGTTGCAGTAAATGGAAATGGTATTCTATAGCTGAATCCATAAACCTAATTCTGACCCATAAATCTAATGCAGGAAAAAAAATCTCCCAAGAGACACACACAGAAAAAGATAGAAAAGGTGTAACACAGCAAGAGGAGCAGCATGAATCTGGTGGTCACTGAGAGGTTGCTTCAAGGTCCAGGATTAACTCCAGGAGAGAAAAGGTTTGTCTATCAAGCTTTCAGCATATTGCACTTAGTGTAATGACATACACAAATCCTGATTTGTGCTTCCAATGGCAGGGCCTCTACCCATTGATATTTAACCATACTTAGAGGTGGCTCTATCAAGATCAAGGTAAGATACATACAGCCCACAGTCGAGTATATTAACAATTACTTCCTACATCATAAAATTGTCCCAAAATTGTTTACCCTAGCATGTACCTGAAATCAAGATTTTAGTTTCATTCTGCCTTCAATAAGTTTTTATGCCTCTACTAAGGCCATTTTACTTTGCTTTTGTGCTGTTCCAAGAGGTGATCAAAAATACTTGTAAAATCAAAGAGAACATAAATAAAATAATAAATCAGTTAGATAAAAGCTTAGAAGAGGAAGTTTATTAATCCTTGAAAAAAATTAAGAAGCAATATGATAAACTTCAACATCCTTTAAATAGATTTTTTCTTATTTTAAAGGTAGTCTAATAATTTTTGGATATTAAAACAATACATTTCAAAAATAGTATCAAAAATAAAAGAATCTAAAAATGGCATTAACCAAATTAAGTCTAAAACTTCATAAAGACATTATAAAAATTTATGGCAAATATCTTTAAAAAAGAAAGTGTTAAAAATATCATACTCTTCCCATTAGAAAGCCTGTATATATTATAAAGATGTCACTTATTTCCAAACTGCTATAACTAATTTACTGCTCAGCAATAGTGAAAATACTCTTGAAGAAAGCCAAGGTGGGAAAGATGATTTCCCACATTATTCCAAGGTGCATTATAAGTCAATAGAAATTAAGACCACATCTAATTGGTAAAGAGGAAAAAATAAACTAATGGAACAGGAAAAGCAGTGTAGCAACAGTGTATAGTATATTCAAGTATCTGTCATAAGAAAAAGTAAATATTGTAGATCAGTGAGGGAGAGGATTGGTTTTGGGACAATTCCTTCTCCATGTAGAAAAAAAAAATGAAGTTACACTGTTAACTTATATTGTTCAAAATCACCTCCAAGCAGATTAATGATGAAAATGTGAAAGGGTAGAACTACATAAATTTTTAAAAATGGTATATGTTTATGATTTCCTGTTTGAAAGTATTTCTTTAGTTACAAATTGATAAAATTATGGGTAAATTTAACAATAGTTTACTTAGGAACTTGTGTTCAGCAAAAGATACTAAGAAGAGAGAGAAATCTGTAGATATATTTGTAACACATATAACTGAAAAATTGGTACAATAAAGCTAATGGCCCAAGAGAAAAATGGGAAAAAAACATTGAACAGATCAATACACCCTGAAAAGTCAATGAAAAGGAAAAATGCTTCATCTCATTTATAATCAGAGATACACAAATAAAATGCATAATGAACACTCACCAGAGGGACAAAAATTAAGATGACTGAGGAACTGGCTGTATCTTCTTGTGAAATGCTGGCCAATTCAGTAAAATGCCGCTGTGTATTTGCTTTCTGTGCCTCATTTGTTTCTCCTCACCCTTCCTGCCCTGAGACCGCTTTCCCCTCCCCACCCCACAAACAACAGCTTCATCAGGGAAGTTTTGCCTGGGGTTCTTTTCTCTAGGGAATCTCAGCTAATACATCCTTTGCCACTTTTGCACATAACGGCACAAGATCGAATTCCCTTTCCTTTGCTGTTTGTTAGAGACAAAATTTTGCTTTTTATCATCTTTACCCCATTTTATGAATTTACCAGAGAAGGGAAATTCTGGGTGTGGCTTTATTTTGCTCTCCTCACCTGGAAGTCTCTGAGTGTGCTGGACTTTTTATTCACATGTCGTCATCTTCACCAAGACCATGAACTTCTGAGGACAGCTGTGTTTTAGGTTTATACGCCCAGGCCTTTGGGCAGATAGACCAGAGGGTGGGCATCTGGCATCTGGTTCTGTGCACAACAGAAAGGAAAAGATCTTCCATCAAGAGAAGAAAGTATTTTCACAGCCAGCACAACTAGGAAATTGTCTCCCATTTCTACAAATAACTGAACAAGATGAAATCGGCTTGGAAGTACAGAAAGTTTAGATTAAATATAAAGAAAAAATTCAGACCAAATCACGACTTTCTTCCGGACATTTTTAAAAACAGAAAAGCCCTTACAATTATATTAAAAATTTTGAGCATTGACTTAGCTAAGTAGGGGAAATACTAGGTACCACTAACATTCTCTACCTGCTGTAAGTCTTGGCCTTGGCACATACACAGAAGGGATGAGTCTCACTTGATGGCAGAAATCTGAGTTTTGGGGAGGAAAGATCAGAACAGGAAGGGATTGTTCCCTCCAAATCAACTCAGTGTTGAAACAAATAAAATAGAGCGAAAGTTGAGTTTTCATAGAGAGGAAGTGAAAATTAACATTTATTTTTAAGAGGTATTCACAGGAAGTATTAGCCCATCCTCTTCCATTTTTCCATTTTTTAGAACAACTTTATTGAGGTATAGTTGATACACCCAAACCCACACATATTTAATACATGCAATTTGGTGACTTTGGACATATGCATATACCCATGAAATCATCACCACAATCACACATATCCATCACTGCCAAAGTTCCCCATGTCCTTCTTTTAATTTTTTATGGTAAGAACACTTAACATGAGTTTATTCTCTTGAAAAAAATTTAAATTCATAATATATTATTAACTATAGGCAATATGTTGCCTCATACAGATCTCCAGAACTTATTCATCTTGTATAACTGAAACTTTATCCATTTCTTTCAGAAGTGAAAGAGATGTAAATAATCAACAGTACCTTGCTCCCTGTAAGGACCCCCCAAATATATCTTTGTGTCATATCATACCAACTGACAAAACAATACTCATGTCTGAAGTGTAACTGGCTTACACAGCTAAAGAAGACCAATAAAAAAAATTTGCTGCATAAAGTCTAAAATTTAAAAAATATACTAAGGATAGACTCTTCAAAGTACTTGTAAAAAGAAGAGTTTTTCTTTAAAGTAGGAACTTCTATCATTTTATTTATGTTTGGAAACAATTTGCCTTCGATTGAAAAATTATTTTTCCCCAGGGCTTGGGCTATGTATATGGAATATTAACTTGACAACCGTTACTGTAAAGGGAAGTATGAAAAGGATTTGCGGTTTCGTCCTGCTTTATAATATTCTGCATTATTTGAGAAAAATGACAATAAATTTGAGAAGTTTTCCAACTGACAAGAGATTACAGAAACGAGCAAGACCGACATGGGTGTGTGTACCTATCTGCCTGCTGGCACCACATTCTGTCAAATGCCAAAGATGAAACCTCAGTTTCTAGGGCCAGCTTCAAACCTAAACTTTCCTTGCTACGTGACAATCCACATTGGCCCTCTAGACAGAAATGTTCTTATGTGTGCATTTTTCACTATGAAGTAGCATAGTGTGGTAGTAAGTACCTCAGAGCTGGAATCAGATAGACCTGGGCTTAAATAATGGCACTGCTACTTACTAAACCCACGACCTTGAGTAAGGCCCTTCTCAGTTCCTTCATCTGGAAGATGGGAATAATATATATTAAAATAATATATATTTTTATAAGCTTATGAGAGAAAGCTTTCTCCTCATTTCATCGTCCAGAAATTACTCCACCTTAGAACACTATGACACCATGGGGATGTTTAACAGATTTTTTTATTAACAGTAATTCTCATTTCATTGGTACTATGTGAGAATTAGGCAAAATAATTAATATGAATAAGTCTTTTAATATTTTCTTTAACATTTTAATTATTGTATTAATGATAGACATTACCAATATTTATAAGAAATATTTACAATAATATAAAAATTACTATTATTATTGTTTCATATAAAATTAGAATATTTCCTATTTTCCACGTTTTCCATGTACAGTTTAGACCTTATAAGTCTAGTCTCAAGTTCCTACTAGACTATATGTCTATCTATTTAATTGACAATTATAGAGTCTAACATCAGGTATTTGTTGCAACTCGGGGTGAAGCCGCTGTGCACATCTAACTGAAGAACGAATGAGATCAGCCCGAAAGACGGGGACTGCTAACAGCAAGTCAAGGGCAGCACAGAGGAACCACTAGTCAAGTTACCATGTTTTATGTTATCAATATTTTTCTCCCTATTGTTTCAAGATGGTGCCATTTATTTCAACAGATGTTTGTAAAAGCTTTCTGGAAAGCAGTAGTTTGCAGGAGACAAATTTACTTCTAAGTTTTGCCTCCAGAAATGAAAGGAAATTATGTGAAGGGCTAAGAAAAAAAGGTATCTGCATATTAGGAGGTATTCATCTTTAAAACGCTGGGAAGGGACAGAGCTTTGGTGTGCTACTTTGGGTTCTCCCTCTAATAGTACCCAAGAGAAGACAAAGCTGTTTGAAGGGACGTAGGTGTGTGGAGCACTTCAGGAGACTATCTGGATCTGTAGAATCCAACATTCTCAAGTTCTGCAAAGGTCTCCCAGGTACACGCAGAACAACAACAGAAGGACCAGACAGACTTCAGGGAGACATTGGGCTTGGACAACTGGGCTTGCGTCTTAGCCGCAGCCAAAGACTAAAAGATCTTCCTCAAAAAGTTTTTCTCTGCCTAAGACCACTAGGATCTTTCCATAACACTGAAAGTAGAGAGGAGAGTAGTCCATTAATGATTGAGAACAACTTTTATCTACGGAGCTGGTTAAGATGGAGGCTGAGAAACATCTGATTTGTTTTAAAGGCAACAAAGTAGTGTGATCTTTGCTATGTGATTCAAATAAGGATGCAATCACGAAACTCAGAGAATTTGACAAATAAGAAAGTTATCAGGCTTGGTAGGAAAAGACTAAGGAGAGGTTTTATAAAAATGACCAAGCCCAAGAAATGTGATAATGTGATTGAGAAAAGATTTATGTACAATTGAGTACCAAGGTAGAGAGAAAGCCAGCTGACTCTAATATTAGCAAAAGAAGGCTAGACAGTTAAAAAAGCTTGGGCTGATGAAGTGGTAGACAGAATAATGGTTCCCCCAAATTGTCCTTATATTAATCTTCCAGTATACTTTAGAATATGTTATCTTACATTTCAAAAGGGACTTTGCAGATGTAATTAAGGTTAAAGAGCTTGAGATGGGAATATTGGCCAGGAACCACCTGGATAATCTAGGCCAATGACATGACATGACTGCTTAAATCATGTGACTGTTTAAGTCATGTCTAATGACATGACTGCTTAAAAGCGGAGAACTTTTCCCAGCTGTGTTCAGAAAGATTAAAAAATGAAAGGAGGGTCAGATAAAAATGCAACGTTGCTGGCCTTGAAGATGGAGGAAAGGGACCGTGAGCCAAGGACTATGAATAAGCAAGCACCTAGAAGCTGGAAGGTAGAGACTCCCCCAACTTCTAGAAAGGAACATATCTCTGCCAACACCTTGATCTTAACCCAGTGAACCCCATATCAGATTTCTAACCTACAGAGCTGTAAATTAATAAATTTGCATTGTTTTTCGGACACTAAATTTATGGTGATCCGTTGTGGCAGCAAGAGAAAACTAATCTAATCCACATGGCTAGAATTCTAAGTATTCCCAATAATGGGATGGTATCAATTATAGGACAATTGAGAGGTCACTTTTGGTTGCCATCTTCTGAGTTGGGGGGCACTCATCTCAAATAAAAAGAAATATCTTCACATTTAGTACAACTTCTTTCAAAATCATTAGCTAAACATACAAAGATGTACTATTTCCTCTGGTACTATTTCCCATTGACTTATACTTTAATATTTTTTAGTATATGTCCATTCCCTTCTACTGTTGTCCTTTTTTTTTTTTGAAGTTGATTTTTAAAGCTGAGATTCAGCTACTCTTCAAAATAACTCCCCACTCCCTAACTCTCACCGTGTTAGACTCCTGGATTATACGAATTAGTGTATGGTTTCTATTACACGTGGACTAATTCAGATTCCCTCTAATCTTAACACACAGTCCTAAAATATGAAGGTCTTTATTAGCATACACACTTCATACACAAAGTGGTATGGGTATAAAAACCTACAACATGGGAGAGATTGTTAAAAGATCAGGGTGAAAAGGATGTGTTACACATTGTAAGCCATGCAGCCCTGAGGCACAGGGGCAACACCTGGTCAAACAAACACTAGTCCTTCAACAGACGCTCCCCACCCCCCAACTTTTGCAGCGGAAGGCATGAACAGGAGTGTGTGGCTACAGGGAATATGCCTCCAACAGAGAGCATGAGGAATGGAGAGTTTCCTAAAATTGAAACAAGAGGCTACACATTCCAAAATCCTCACCTGCATCCAGTAGGCATCACAAAGGCTGAACTCAGGGGCACCTGGGTGGCTCAGTGGGTTAAGCCTCTGCCTTCAGCTCAGGTCGTGATCTCAGGGTCCTGGGATTGAGCCCCGCATCGGGCTCTCTGCTCAGCAGGGAGCTTGCTTCCCTCTCTCTCTCTGCCTACTTGTGATATCTCTCTCTCTTAAAAAAAAAAGAAAACCAAAAAAAAAAAAACAAAGGCTGAACTCAAAGCAAGTCTGCTCGGTTCTTTGCAGGGATCCACTCTCTGAGTTGCCCTACCCTTATTTTTTTCCTGTAGCTTCTTCGATTTTTCCCTAGAGTCATTAATGTTAGGTTTTATGACTTTCTAAAATGCATTTTGTTCAACATGGCAACAAAGAGAGAAGGAGGCCAAGGCATACGGAAATCTAATTCTAATCCAGGTTCTTTAGTCTTGAAATGTTTGCCTCTCTTTGGGATCTTCAAAATTGAGATGTAAATATCATTTTAATGTGGCATTTATGACGTATTGCGTATATGCAAGATCATAAATACGGAAAGTCTTTGGTCTCCCTGGAAAGATGGGAGGGAGGGAGAGAATCATGTCCATTTAAAGCATTTCTGTTTCTACCACAAACTTTTCCCCCTCCCTGTTATTCTTTTGAAGAGAACATGTTCCTAAACCCATGTAGAGCCTCTTGCCATTTAAGTTCCAAATCCACACACTTGAGAGTAAGTCTAGTGAAACTTCTAGTGACTTTTTGATGATACGGAACACCCTGAATCACCTTACCCTGGCCATTAGTTATGGCTGAAATTCAACGACATCCTTAGCTCAGCTCATGTGAAAATCATGTAGCACATGTAAAACAATAATGGTAATTTAGACATCGTGTAGTAATTCTCTTTTTCTCTGCAGATGAACGCAGCAGCCTGATCATATTCTTTCACTCCTAAGAGAACATTTTAAGCACTAACTATATTATAATAGAGCCAGTCTTCTCAGCCACAAAGAAAAAAAAAAGTAACAAATGTAGATAATTACCCACTGAAATACAGTGGGTAATTATAGGACTCCTGTACTTTAACCAGAATATAACTCCTAATTATCTCAAAAGCGTAACTTTATACAATCAGAAACAGTTACCAATCAAAGAGCTTACAAAAAAAAAAAAGTGGTAAAACCTTAGATGGTTGAATTGGAAAAGAGATAAAAAGAAATTTATTACTGGTTAAAAATAGCACCGGAAACAAGAATATTCATGTGATGCTGCGGGTCTTTAGTCTTTAGGCTCAGTGTCTTGGTAACACTAGCCCTGACGGCAAGCAGATTTCTTCAGTACTTTCTACAGCCATCTATTTTAGAAAGAATGCAGCTGAGAGCTTAACTGACCCTGTTTCTTTCTAGCAGGTCCCACGTGGGTATGAACAGTTTCTTTCTTCTCAGATTCACACTCTTCCCTTTTTTTAAGTTCCACATAGTGATACACTTGTTCTTTAAAAGGGTATAAACCAGGAATCTGATAGGTAAGCATTAGGCACCTGTCATGAAAGAATGATCCCTGTCAGCGTAAAAATGGGGACTTTTAGCTAATTCTGGCTTCACAACCTGGGGGAATGAAGATGCTGGAAAACTGTCATAATAGTCGTCACCTCTCTATCGATTGCTTCTTTGTAGCATTTGGCAAAACTTCTAGACTAAAGTTGAAGTCCTCCCAAGTTGTTTGTAATACATACAAAAGTAGCCCCTTTTGGCACACCTTCTGTAGGTCACTCATCTGCTTAACTTATGTTTTGAACCTTTAAAATAAAATATTTGTATTCATATCCCCATTTTACAGTCAAAGGAAGGTTCCCAGAACTAGAAAGAGACTGAGCCAGGATTTGGAGCCAGTGCAACACTACAGCCAAGGTTCGTTCTTTGCACCATTGCCTGTCCTCCACGAAGCTGCCTTCCTGGGCTAGTGCTCCCACACCCTTGGGTACAAGGAGACACAGGACCCTTGTTGCTGGAATTGTTGTGTGTGATTCCACCGACTCCCTGACCTTTTCATTCTCCCTATTCTTCCTCATCCTTCGCTTAAAGAAGGTGGACAACAAATGAATTCTCAGTACTGTCTGGGAATCCCACATGCTCCTGTCGTAAATTCACTTTGCCACTCTTTGAAATGACTGTGGCATACCTTCTCTGTCTTCCAAGTTCCTACTCCCCACTTTCAATCCCTTTTCCCCTACAACTTCTACTGATGAACAAATAATTAAAATAGAAGTTTTTCTTATGGACTGATCTTCAGCCTCCCACCACCTAACCCATAAATCTGTGTATCTGTACATAGGTTCTTCTTCCTCAGCAACAAAAAGACATCCCTACTCTTTTAAAGCTCATCCCTTCACAGTTAATGCTATCCTAGCCTTTGTTCTCAATGACTTCAGTCCTTGGATTACTGCCTTTTGCATTAGCCATCTTGTCCAGCTTTACTGGCTCATTTCCTAACAGCAAATGAACACACTCTAATATCTCTCATTTCTTAAAAACCAAAGACAATAAAAGAGTATCCTTCTATGCTCACATTCTTCTCAGCTACTGCCCCATTCCTCTACTCCTTCAGCTAAACCTGCCAAAGATCTGTGAACACATTTCCCTTTCACACTTTCACTGAGTTTGGTGTGATGCCCATTCCCACTACTCCACTGAAATGAATGCTCCTGGTATTATCAATCTCCATATTGCTCAACTCTGGACACACGCATCTTATCTGACTTGGAGCAGCGTCTGGTGGAATTGACCATGTCATCTTCTTAAAACAGTCTCCTCAGCTGGGAAACAAGACATCGCTCTTTCCTGCCTTTCTTCATTCCTAGCCAATTGTTTCCATTTGATTTTCTTAGCTGAATCTTTTCTTCTGTCCAAAATTAAATGTTGTGATGTGGATCCACTCAGGGTTTAGGGTTGGAGGGCCCATTTGTCAAGTTCATCTTTTTACACTCTTTCATTCTCAATGCATTGTCTCATCCATCCCTATGGGTTTAAGCATCATTTGTATGCATGTAATTCCGAGGGTTTTTGAAAATCTCGAACCCAGATTGCTTCTCTCCATTTTACACATCTTGCTGCCTACTTGATATTTTCATTTAGATATTTCATAAAATAATGAGAAGGGAGTAACCTCTGTACACCAGTTCTTCTGCCTAGCAAGTAACATGTGGAAGGAGGTCAGTATCTCAAGGATTCAAGTCAGGTGAGTGAGACTCTAAGGTTTACAGATCTTGAGAAGTGGGTTTTATTTTAGTTTTGCTGTTCTTCCTTTGTTCCAATTTCACTGGGAACTGAATCACTGCACACATGAATGGCTTTGATTTCAAAGGAAATGTAAATGAAGTGCTATGATCACTCAAACTAGAAGTCTATAGTCAAGGATTAGCCAAGCTTATCTCAGTCTGCCTGCGAAACTCAACTTCTCAATTAAATCTTCACAACTTTTTCATCTCATAGCATTTTTCAATTGTACATGATAAGTTACAGAATTAGCCAAAACTGTGGAAATTGTAAGTTGAACAAACCTTGCAGCCAAAGGAAAGAACTCCGTCATCCAGCTGCAACACCAAACCAAAAAACCTAGCTCCTCGCCTCCTTATAAGGATAGCAGGGAAAGAGAAAATCTACATCCTCCCTAGACAAGGGAGAGCACAACTCACCCACGTTCCAAAACCTTACCACCAAAGTGTACCAGGTACAGGTATATGTTTCGAGTTTTCTGATTTACTCTTAGATTGTTGAGTTATGAAAGGAAAGGTATACTTTCCTAAGACAAACTGCTAACATTAAAGAGACTTTTCCCCCGTGGGACGTAAAAATGTTTCAAACTTGTTTGCATTTTCAGTGTACTTGTCATGCACATAGGGTACCTGGTTTATTTTCTTCACATCCTGCTGCTGGACTGTTTCAAAACTGGCTGGTCCATTCATATCCTTCCGTAAAAATGGGAACCCTATGAATAATAATGGGCATAGTGTTCTTACTTTCCACTGGGGGAACAAAACACATAAAGATCATTCACTCATTCCAAATTTTGAGTATCTCACAATGTATAAGATGGTCAACGAGGAGCTCTGTGAAGCATAGCAAAAAACAAGATTTGTCCTGGTCTCAAAGGGTATACACTGGTAAATCAGCAACAGCGTCACAGATGTATAAATGCCATAGAACAAAAATAGATACCACCTATTTCTGTTTTGTGATTGGCAATTCCAATCTTCCAGTGATTTTACCTGAAGTATGTTTATAGCGTATGATGGTGTCAGTAAATAAATAACTTACTTCATAGTATTTTCAATCTGGTTGAAACAACAAAATAGAGAAAAAATGAACATTAGAAATCTTGGATTTAATTTTTTTAATTTCTTAATTTTTTCCCTTATGGCTCACATTTAATCTGTCCACCAGTCCTGTCAACTATCTTCAGAATATACACATAACATGACCGTATCTAATTCACTGTATTTCCACCATTCCAGGCTACACCACCATTGTCTCTTCCCTGGATTGTCACGATAGCTTCTTAACTGGTCTCTCTCTTCGATATCAGCCCAGAGATAGATTTATCTGGAACCCTTGAGTTCCATGGTCCCTTTTTGCATGATCCCTTCACACTTTTACACCTAAAATTCTAGTTGTGATGTTTTATAATTTTTCTTAAAGAGAACTCCCCAAATTTTATAAAGCTTCATAAAACCTGGACTCATCTCTGCTTTCACAGTGCTTTTTGCCTTCTTATCATCTACTCTCAGTGTAGTAACTAGAATGATCCTTTTAAGACCTCTGTTTCAAGGCACCTGGGTGGCTCAGATGGTTAAGTGCCTGCCTTCAGCTCAGGTCATGATCTCCAGGTCCTGAGATCAGGTCCCATGTTGGGCTCCCAGCTCAGCAAGAAGGCTGCTTCTCCCTCTCCCTCGGCTCTCCCCTTGCTTGTGGTCTCTCTGTCTCTCTCAAATGAATAAATAAAATGTTCCAAATAAAATAAAATAAAAATAAAACCTCTGCTTAAAGCCTACCAATCATCTCCCATCTCATTCATCTTAAAAGCCAAAGACCTTACAGTTAGTGCATGATGCCATTTGTGACACTGTCCCAATATCCCTCTGGTCTTTCCCCTGTGATTATCTCCCTGATTACTCTGCTATAGACACATTGCCCTCCTTGTTATTCATGGAAAATGCCAGACTTGTCCTGTTGCAGGACTTTTAATATTTACTCTTCTCTTGGGTATCCTTAGGGCTCAGACTCTCACCTTTGTTATCAGTTATCACCTTCCCTGAGCACCTGATTTAAACTCCAATCTTGTTTAAGTTCCCAAATTTCCTACTCTACTGTATTGGTCTCGGTGTTGGAGCCCCCCAAAATATAGGTGTTCAAATCCAAATCCCTCTAGGTGAAGATACTAGGAGAGGGTCCTTTGGAGGAGGATTAGGTCATAAGGATGGGAACCCTAAAGAGGCCAGAGAGCTAGCTAAATCTATTTCTTCCATGTGAGGCTACAACTAGAAGTTTGCAACCAGGAAGACAGTCCTCACCCAACCATGCTGGATCTTGACCTTGAACTTCCAGCCTCTAAAACTGTAGAAATGATTTTTTTGTTGTTTACGCCATCCAGTCTATACCATTTTGTTACTGTAGCCTATGAAGACTAATACAGTAATTGGTACCAAGAACTGGGGTGCTGCTGAAACAAATAACCTAAAAATGTGGAACCAGCTTTGAAAGTAGGTAATAGGTGAGGCTGGAAGAGTCTTGAGGTACATGCTTGAAAAAGCCAAGATGGTTGTAAAGAGACTACTAAAGGTGATTCTGGTGAGAGCTCAGAAAGAAAAGAGAGCTGGAAAGAAAGCTTCCATATTCTTAGAAAATAAGTGAACAGAATGTTCATGGAAATATGGCCAGTGAGGGCCATTCTGATGAGAACTCAGATGGAAATGAGGAACATGTTATTAGGCAATGAAGAAAAGGCAATCCTTGCCATAAGGTGGTGAAGAACTTGACTGATCTGTGTTCTAGTGTATTGTGGAAGGTGGAACTTCTGAGTGATGAAATGGAATATTCAGCTGAGGACATTTCTAAGTCAAGTGTTGAAGGGATGGCTTGGTTCTTTCTGACTACTCACAGGAAGATATAAGAAGAGAGAAATGAATTAAAGAAAGAACTCCTAAGCAAAAAGGAACCAGAACTTAGATATTTGGAAAATTCTCAGCCTGTCCATTTGTAAAAAATGAGAAAGTTTGTTCTGGAGAGAATATTAAGGATATGGCTGAGCAATCATTTGATAAAGAGCCTATGAGTATGGCTCAGCCATTTGAGCAGACCAGGAATAGAGATGGGATTATACCAGCAAAGACACTGCCAGTTTGAACTAAAGCTGAACTAATGTAGGATGGAATGAAGAAAGTCTGGCAGATCTCTTAGATTCTACAAGACAGAGTCCATAGTCTCTCATGGTTCATCTCCCCTTCCAATTTCCCTCAATTTAACAATGTGATCAGTTGCTTCTAATTAAAATCTCTAATTTTCTTTACTTGAAAAGGTACAATAAGTAGATCAATCTAATACTCATGCTACTTTGGCAAATAAGCTTCCCTATGTTTTTTGTTTGTTGCTTTTTATATGAGATAAGGTTGTGAGATGGTGGAAAAATCCCTGGATGAGGCAATCAAGAAATTTGGATTCTACTCTCAATAGCTACAAAAAGCTGGGGTAAGCCACTTAATTAGTTGGGGGCCCAAGTTTTTCTTCCATAAAATGAAGTATTATAATCAGTAAATTCTTAGTCACTGTCCCTATTAAATGTCAAATCATGAAATGATTCAGGGAGAAAAACTGTCTATGATTCTATATCCTGTCTTCTCCACAAATACCTAATGACCCAACACCAAAACTCTTTCCCTTGCTAAACTTTTTACTATTATATTTATATTTAAATACTTTTCTTTATACATTCCTGTTAAATCATGTCAGTTAGATAATAAATAAAGATTTCTTGACTTAATAAAAGCTATTCTTAAAAAAAACTTTGTCCATAAGCCTCTAGCATCATTAAGTCATATATGAATTATAATATATAGTGACATTTTTGAATAATAAAGACGATGGCTTTATTTTCTACATTTAATACTTTACCTTTTGGAAGTTTTGATGTGTGGAATAAATAAGAAATTTATTCCATTAAAAAACAAAAACAAAAACAAAACCAATATATAGCGACATGTTCTAAAATTATGTTAAGAAAACAGAAACATTATTTTAAAAAATTTAAAATCTCTCATCTGAAGTCAAACATTTCATTGTGAGACAACTTTCTCTTCCTGAGAAAAGAGAATGAAAATGATTCTTTCATTGGAAACTGAAAAAATAATACACAAAAATGATGCTAATTCCATGACCTCTGTGTGTGTGTATGTGTGTGTGTGTGTGTGTGTGTATCTGTGTGTATGTTACAGTATAACCACAATATTTTCTGATTTTCTTGTTCCTCTCCATTCTCACCATATCATTTGAGGGACACTTACTTAGGAACATCATACCGTCTTAAATGTCCAACTTTTTTTTCAGCACATCTATGCTATTACAGCCTCATTAACACAGTTGAAATTCCAGAGAACAGTATGAAGGCATAGAGGAATTCCAATAGCCTGTTGGACAGTAAAAAGAAATATTAAATACAAAAAAGCTGAATGTCCACAAGTGCAGGTCTTTGGGACTGGATAACATAATGCTTTAGGCTGCAAAGGCTTAAAATTCCTACATAGTGAGCATCTAACATGGCATGCTGTCCCCTGGTAGCTACCAAAGAAACAATGGTAAAAAAAAATGGGGTGGGGGGGCTGAAGAACTCCTTTGAGAATATAATTAAATCATGAAATTTCCTCCCAAAGCATATACCTAGAAAGGCAAATCTTTCAAATTTGTGAGTGGGGGATTATACTCCCCAGCCCCCTTCCTCCTCCTTGTCCTTAAACCATTAGACCAGGAAGTAATATAATAGAGGTGTAAAGGCTCCCAAATCAGAAAAACTTGAGTTCACATCTCAGGTCTGCCTTTTAATATCTGTGACATTGGGAAAATAACATCATTTTCATAGCCTTCGTTTCCTCATTTTTAAAATGAGGTTAACAGCCATGTCTACTTCATCTACTTACAAGTATTTATTAAGCACCCACTATGCATTGTTTTAGAGCTCTCATGGAACTCAAATTCTAATAGAAGAAAACCAACAATAAACATATAAACAAGGTAGCATAACTTTTAAAAATAGAGTATGTGCAGGTGGGCGTCAGGGAATGGTTAGGGAAATCTTCTCTGACAGTAATAAAACCCCAAGTCACTCACCATGTGGAGTACCCCAGGCAAGGGGACTAGAAAGTGCACAGGCTTAAGTGTTCAGGAAGAGAAAGAAGGTGAATAAGCCTGAACAACAACAAAAAAGAGAATGGAATACAAGAGCAGAGAAGCAGGCAGATGGATATTCAACCATACAAAGCCATAAGAAAGCACTGAAAATCTTTCATTGTCTTTTGTTCAATTTTATAATATGAAAACTGTCAAGCATACAAAAGTAGAGAAAATAGTAAACTTTCATGTGAACAGAGTCAACAATTATCATTTTGCCACACATCTTTTTTTTCTTTCTTTTTTTTTAAAGATTTTATTTATTTATTTGACAGACAGAGATCACAAGTAGGCAGAGAGGCAGGCAGAGAAGGTGGGGGGGGTGGGAAGCAGGCTCCCCGCTGAGCAGAGAGCCCGATGCAGGACCCTAGGACCCTGGGATCATGACCTGAGCCGAAGACAGAGGCTTTAACCCACTGAGCCACCCAGGTGCCCCCTCTTCCTTTTCTTTTTGACAGGGATGGGATACTATAACATTTTAAAGGAAGCTCCTGAAATTATGTTATTTTACCCATAAATTCATCTAAAAATAAGATCAATCTCTTCCATAACCAAAATGCCTAACACCTAACAAAATTAACCATAATCCTTTAATATTCTCAAGTGCTCATCCACATTTCCTCAATTTTCTCCAAAAATATCTTTTTAAAAGTTGGCTTGTTTGAAAGGAGATAGATTATATTGAAATTGCAATTGAAGTCATTAAAATGAGTTAATAAGCTGTGATTTACTTTTTTAAAAAAAATCATTCTGGCAACTCTGGAAAATAAATTACAGAAAAGCAAAAGTGATTGCCATGAAACTATTTAGGAGGCGGCTGCATTGTCCAGAAGGAGATGGGAATGGCTTGAGCCAAGGAGGTCACGGGGGACACTGGAAGAGTCCGACTGGAAGACACTGCTAACAGAACTTTCTAATCCACTTCATGTGGTAGGATGAAGGGAAAAAAGTCATTGAGGGTGACATTTAGTTTTGGAGTCGAAAGGCAGAGCCAATTAATTCCGTGAACTAAAAGGGGAAAGACTGAAGAGGAGCAAGAACAGGTTTGTGGGGAGAAAGCACCAGGCATAAGAAAGGTAGATTAATGCACCTGAGGGGTTATCCACTAAGAAATGCATTTGAAGTCATGGAACCAGAAGATAGGACAAGGGAGAGTTCAGTTAGAGACCACAGGGGAATCTAGGAGTAACCTCTGGGAGATTCAACATTTAAAATGTCATCAAAGGAGACTGGAAACAAGCAATCAGCCATATAGCAAGATAACTAAAGACAGCATGGTGTCAGACACACTAAGAGGAGGCGGTTTCGAAGAGTAGCCACCTGTGTCAAATCCCATCTGGGGGCTGACTTAGATGAGATGAGAGACTTGATAACTATCTTGTGACTTTGGTAAGATGTTTCTAGAAGGTGGGGAGAAAAGACTGGGAAGAAAGTAGAGACAACCCAGACAGTTTTAAGAAGTTCTGTCGAGTACAGGAGTGGGGAGATGGGGTCAGAGCTGGGGAGGATGCGCGTTCCTAGGAGGATAGTCTTGTCTAGTTTTGTTCAGGTGCTGCTAATGCTGGTTTGTTGATGGGAAAGACCTGACAGAGAGGAATAAATTGATGGTGTGGCAGAAGTTGGAGATCGCTGAAATGTTTCCATCACTAAGAGCACAGCAAATTCAGAACACGGAGATTGTTATGCTTATATATGAGCGGGAAGAAAAAAGGCAAAACACAACAGAGCGTGTGCAGGTAAATTGATAGATTTGGTACTTGGGAAATAATGCATTCCCTTCTTAATTGCTTCTATTTTCTGCCTCTATTTTTCTGTGTGACATAATAAGCCACATCCACAGCTGAACATTGGGTGGGGCGGCGTTGAAGGTTTTAGAAGAAAAAGAAAAAAGAAAAAGTGTGAAATAACAGTCTCTGGGAGTGGGACTCTAAATACACTGGTTTAGGACATGTAGTGGGATTGCCAGATGGGGCAGTGTGCTTGGAGATTAAATTCAAGGGAGACTTGTCCGCACAGTCATGGGATTGTTTGCCAGAAGCATTCAGCTGCTCAGGTGAGGAACTGATTGAATCAGTCAATTACCATAGCGTTCCTGTCTGCTGTGTCCAGAAAGTTGGTTTCCAAAGCTGTTCGGGTCTGCAGTCTTAAAGTTTTCTTAGTCTAAACCCCTTTTTATAGTGGATACTGTGGCTCGTCCCTCTCTTTGACCCTATTATAATGTCTAACACAGAATATGACTCTCAGAAGTGTTTATGATATGAATGAATGAATGGTTACTGATATCATCCATGTTTCACAGATAGGGTCACTGAGTCAAAAAGGAGATTTTATGGGGTGCCTGGGTGGCTCATTCGGTTAAGTGTGGGACTCTTGATTTTCCACTCAGGTAGGCTCCAGCTGTGCGTGTAGCCTACTTAAGATTCTCTCTCTCCCTCTTTACCTGTGACCCCCTTAAAATAAAAAGAGAGAGAGAGGGGTTCTGTTACTTTTTTTTCATTTTGTAGCACATAAAAGACTAAAACCAGCAGTGATTAGAACTGGAAATCCCAAACCTGGCTGACTCTGAAAATCATGAGGAAAGCTTTTAAAAATACATGCTCTATCCAGCACCCACCCTTAATCAGTCGAATCAGAATAATTCAAGCAGAATTTCTCAGGGTAGACCTCAGGCATCTGTATTTGACGGCCTCTAAGCGAAGGGTACAGAGTGAGATTTAAGGATGTCTACACTAGCAATGAGTCCTTGGGGAGCAGAGACTATGTCTGTTCCTTGTAACTCCATCATCAGAGGCATATTTGTCTAATCTTCTCTGCACACCAAAGCCCTTGGCTGACTCTCCCAGCCCTCAGCCAAGTGATTTTTGTATGAGCCTATTTCATGTTTGTCTCTGCTGCTATCTTTTAAATGTATTTTCTTTCATTCTCACCTTGTAATAACCAATGGCTATTTTACTTGCACCCCCTCAATAGCACAGCAAATACCTCCCCTAAAAGAGTGAAGAAATGTGAAAGGAGTGGCTTCGCTGCAAAGCTGTCGGAACAACAGGATATGCTTCAAGGCCTACAAACCGGAGCCTCAGACAGCATGGAGTTCAGACTGGTGGCGAAGCTCAGATATAAATGAAAAAAGTCAGGGCATCTGTGTGGCTCAGTCGATTAAGCATCTGCCTTCAGCTCAGGTCATGATCCCAGAGTCCTGGGATCGAGCCCCAAGTCGGGCTCCCTGCTTGGGTGGAGAGCCTGCTTCTCCCTCTCCCTCAGCTTTCTTCTCCCCCCTGCTTGTGCACTCTTTCTCTCTCTCTGTCAAATAAGTAAATAAATTCTTTTAAAAAAATGAAAAAAAAGTTAAAAAAGAGTACACCCAACAGTAAGAAGCAGTACAGAACATCTAAGGAACTAAGGAAATCTGATTTTTTACTGTTCTATAGTAGCGGATAGTAACTGAAGTTCTGTGTGACCACATCCCTGTACCATTAGTGCTAAGAATATATGTCATAAACCTTCCTCGTACCAAAGGAAGAGCATCAGAGCCACCTCTCCCTACACTCATCCAGAATTCTCTAGGACTTAGGCCTGAAATCTAAGCCTGAAATATGGAGCAGTATCACTATAAATAACTAATTATTATAGAAAACATTATATACTATATTCTATATGGTATAAAATATTATAAATAACATTAAGTTAAAAGCATTGAATCTATTACCTAGGGTGCCTGGGTGGCTCAGTAGGTTAAGCATCTGCCTTCAGCTCAGGTCATGATCCCAAGGTCCTGGGATCGAGTCTCATGTCAAGCTTCCTGCTCAGCAGGGAGTCTGTTCCTCCTTCTCCCTCTTCCTGCCTCTCTGCCTCTTTGTTCCCTCTTTGTCTGTCAAATAAATAAAATCTTAAAAATAAACAAATCCATTAGTCATAGGCAGTAAAAGCCAACCCTATAAATAACAATATATCACAAAGTAAATTCAAATATTTCTTTTGAGGCATATTTGAGTTCCTTGGTTCTATTTTTTTTTTCCTCACTTGTTTAGTGGCAGAAACTAAACCAATGTTAGCTTAGTGTTACAGTATGTACTGTCACTATGGTCTCTACACACAGCGGTGTATGCCTGTGGAGCATTTTATCATATTATTTAATATTCCCCACAGCACTATGTGATTAAACAGAAACAAACATTACCATTCCTATTTTATATTGGAGGAATCCATAGTCCAAGACTGTAAACGGTTAGTACCAGGTGGAAAAACAAGGGCAAAACTGTAGCTCAAAGTTAGATGTTCTGATTCCAAGTCTAGTAACTTCTTCTCCCCCCACCCCCAAAATACCACTGAAATCATCCTATATTTTAAAATATTTCTTTAGGAATGTTTGATGTGAGTTGTTGAGAAGGTAAGGAATAAAAGTCTCTTCTTCATCACCATCTCCCTTATGCTGTATTCATAGCTCCAAGCTCTTAAAATGCTTTAATGAAAAATAAGTTTTATTAAATATATTTCTTTTTTTAAAAAATATTTTATTTATTTTGCAGAGAGAGAGAGAGAGAGCGAGCACAAGCAAGGGGAGCAGCAGGCAGAGGGAGAAGCAGGTTCTTGCTGAGCAAAGAGCCTGATGCTTGATCCCACAATCCTGGGACGATGATCTGAGTGAAAGACAGACCCTTAACCCAC
This sequence comes from Mellivora capensis, assembly GCA_004024625.1. Lineage (NCBI taxonomy): Eukaryota > Metazoa > Chordata > Mammalia > Carnivora > Mustelidae > Mellivora > Mellivora capensis. The sequence continues at coordinate 36,314 of PISX010012576.1, forward strand.
TGAGCTACCCAGACATCCCTATTAAATCATTTCTATTTTAACCCAATTTTAGATTTGTTTCCCTAGAACAGAATGGCTCTCCTAGAGTAGATAGTGTTGACAGAAAGGAGAGGGATTTAAGTTCATCCTCATGGCTTAAAAGGCCATACAAGCACAACATTTCTTCACTGGGCCCATGAAACAAACCCCCTGTGGATTACAAATTGCCTCTCCCACTCATTTTATAGTAGAGAGCCAGAATAATTTTCCTTGCTCTTATTAGTTTCTGCGACAAACAACTGCAATTTCTGCAGCATGGAGAGTAAAAGAAAAAAAAAAATAGAAAGTCTTATGTAAGGAAATTTCATCCATTTCCCCTAATTGCATTTGCTTCTTATTTGGCTTCAGGCTCTTGGCCATGTACAAATAAAGCAGCTTTGCACAGGAATGACAGGGACAAGGAAAGTGTGCATATGGAAATAGCAGCCTTCTATCTGAACACAGGACTTTCCACCTGCTTACTGCTCACCAGGTGTTTTTCTCCCTGCTAACTTGAAATCAATCAGCCCAGAGTGAGAGCAGAAAGTTCATGTCAGCACTGGGGATTTAGAATTCAAAGACTTGAAAAATCACTGAGGTATCAAATACATACCTTAGTGTCTCTATGTTCACTTTCTGGCAAGGTGCTGTCAGAAATTTCATTGGAACAAAATAGGGTCAAAAGTATTAATCACTGTTTTTTAAGTAAAAGCAAAAAAAGTTTACAAAATAATGGTGGACATTCTACTGTTAACAATAATTATTATAATTTATTGAGCAATTACTCTTTTCCAGATACTATGTGAAGAGCTTTACATACATTATCTCAACTAACCTCTTAGCCATTCGAGGAAATAGGTATGATCATCCTCATTTTGTATAGGAGGAAATGGGGGTTAAATTCACTCATTAGGTCACTGAGCTAGCATTTAAACTCCTTCAACTGTAGAATTTCAAAAATCTTGAAGCACTGGATTATATTGCCCAATAATAATAACAAGGCATATATATGCGATTTATATTAATAGATGGTTTGTTGATCATTATTTTCAGAGGCTATATTTTGTTTAGCATTTGCCAATTTGCATTTTAATAGTTCTAATGGATGATTTTCTAAACCACATTTTTAAAAAAAGATCAGTTGCAAGAAACTTGAGGTAGACTGAGGCACTTAATGTTGTTTTCGAATCCCTAAAGGCCTAATGAAAGTACTTAAATCTCAAACCACACCTGATGGCTTTGTCATGTGTCAGCTTGGCTGCGTTGAACTACATCTCCCAGAATTTCTTTTCTTGTATGTTTTCCAGTAGAGTGGACCACAACTGAGAATCTTAAGGGGTTATTTGGAGAGCCAACCAGTTCACACAGAGATTAAAACCCCGTAACACATGTATCTCCTACCAGTTCTACTACTCTGATTTAACCCTAATGGAAACAGTAAGTTAGATAAACACATTGGGTTGAATTTCTTGTTATTTCGTTATTTATAAGAACTAGAGCTCTGTTAACAGGTTCCATTTCATTTCAATAAAGATGACTCATAATTGAATCAAAACTTTGGATAACAAATCCAAGTAAATAATAAATCCATAATAAGTGGTCAATATCAGAGAGAGAGATGATACAATTTTGTTCAATTTATTTTGTTCAATTTTGTTCAATTAATTAAATTTTCTCTTATGCCAATAAGTACCAATGTAGATTGGGATTATGATTTTTTATAACATTTAGACTATTTTATTTTGAATTAAATAATTTTAACATTCCTATTTTTCCCTTTGCCTTGAATCAGAAAAAAGATTCAAGAGACATTATAGTGGGGTGGGGAAGAGGAGAATAAAGAGATTCTGAATCCAGTTTTTGGTATACAATTACCAAAAAAAAAGATTCTGGCTATTATTCTATGCATTTCTTAATCCGTACTCCCACTGGTTGCTCTCAAAATAGAACATTCACAGTGGGAAAAACGGCCCAGTGGAGGAGCCATCTCTACCTTGTAACCACAGTCACAAGGCCATGGCCCCTCAGTAAGTCTGTAGATTCTCATCTGGACATCATAAAATCCCTCTAATAATACTTGACACCTATTTTCAAAGGACTTTATTTCTAAAATCGGGCTGTTTTGTGCTAAATTAATTCAGAAGGGCATGAGGGAACACAGGATGCATTAAGGAACTGCCATTGCTATAGCAACTGAAAGGAGAATTATAATTAATTATTTTTAACCCATATGTATATTTTATAGGAACATTTGAAAGGAAGGAAGTAGAACTCAGGAAGCTAAGCAACAGACTGGGAACTACATGTGATTTGAAAGCTTTCTTCCTAACTGTGTTACTAATCAGATAAATACTTCCCTATCATCCTCCTTCTGACCAACAGTGGGGAAATGTCCTCGCCTAATGTGTGGGATTCCTATGGGGAAATACTAATGGACTGCACTAGAAAGCTTTCTGCAAACTGAGATCTCTCACAAAATGCTTCACAGTAAAAATGGGTCTTGTTCTCATACTCTGTAAACTCATCAAGGGCTTGAACTTGATGGCCAAATCATCTTCTGTACTATTTCAAGACATTCTCTTAGGAAAAAAATAAAAAATATCTTATAGACACCAAATCCTAAGTAAATTGAGAGCCCACAGCTTGAAACTCTGTTTTCTGCTCCCCTAAGAGATACCATCACCCCTGCCCAGTTCTGAGTCCAAACAGAATTTTATAAAACATTTTCTCACCCACTAATGACAGAAAAAAGTAGAGGAAAGACCTTATAAATATACATCAAGCCTAGTAGAAATAAGTTCTTAAGACTCTCTGTGAACTCTCTGAATAAAATTGTGTTGTCTTTTCCAGCCTCAGCCTGCATATATTAGCCTATCCAGAACTGGTATGCCTGATGAGTTATTTCAGTTTCAATCTTTGTTCACATCCTCAGGTCAGGCTCTCATTAAAGATTCATTTGAAAGCAACTAGTTATATTTGCAAACTCAATGTATACTTCCAACTTTTAATGAGATACTAAAAACCAGTGATGACTCACTCCTACAGAATACCATTTAGGTCTGTCGGTGAAAAGACAGAAATCTCCTTTCCACAACTTTTGTACAACATACAAACTCACGTAACTATCATTTTCTGGTATGTAAATGTGTACCAATAAACTCAAAAAGAAATAGTCATTCTAACTTATATACCCTGAACAAACCAATTTTCCCCACTGCATTGTATATGTAAAGCTTATTATAGCCAGTTGGGTGGAGGTAGCCTTGCCAATGTGTGCAGTAATCATAGCTAAGATCAAGATAATAGAATTATAAAAACTCTGAGCTTTTGTAGCATAATGCTACTTATACCCACTGTGGATGTACGTATCTTTCTGCTCTCCAAACACTTGAAGGTTGTATCTCTGCTCCGAATTTTGCTCTGATGAGGGCCAACCTACTGGATCCAATCCACAATAATGGCCTCTGTAGCCTTTGGAGAGTGAGAGAGGATTTATATCTAAAAGACAAGTAATGGATCATCAGAGACACTCACTGAGATTCTTCTGTCCCTACCCCCAAAATGTATGTACAGGTATGCATATTAACAAGACAGGTTAATTTGGTTAAATAGTTTTATGCTGGGTATTCTTTTGTTATGTTGAATAATTATAGAAATAAGTAATTTGAAGATTATTTTGACTTATTAATGGGAAAAACATAAGACGGCTCACTGGTCTTAGGACCTTACCCTCACTCCACCCCCACAAAGTAAGTCTTATTTCTCAAATTCATCATTTAATTATTCCCTTCAAATAAAATGCAGTTGTGTAGGTAAAAAAAAAAATAGCAAAACGAAAGACATACATGACTAGTCACCATACCTTAATCAACGCTTCAGTGATACTGACTTGCTTTCCTGAACTTCATCAGGTTTTCCCTCCTCTCACACTCAAGCAATGGCCTAACTTGTGAGGCAAAGCTAACGGTGATCCTTTAAGGGAATACCTATATTCTATACCTATACCATGTGCCAGTGTCAAATGAGAATAGAACTGTGTATCTTCAGTTCCACACTTATAAAATGTCCGCAGCCGAACTAGGAAGGTTCTAATGTCCCTTCCCCCTAAAAGTGCGGTCTGAGACAAGCCAGCATCCAACTGGAGAGAACATTAGTCTCATTCTCTTTATCACTTTAAGGATCTAGAAGTGTTTCTTTTGAATTATCTTCCCTTGAGTTTTTTTCTGACTATTGAGTAAGAATCTCAAATAGAAGTTAATAGGCCTGTACTTTCTTGGTGGTGTTGCCAAAGAAGCTATGAATAGAATGGCCATATGGGTGAACCATGCTGACATGAGTCCTCAAGACCCAACAGAAACTTGCAGGGAGAATCTTCACAAAGGATTAAAACACTCTATAATTTAAGAGATTCTCTGCTTGTGGTCCTGAGAAGCTTCCTTAACTTTCAGCTATTTCCCTTGCATATCATGTGCCATAGGTACCATACTCCATATACATCACAAATTTCCTGGCCTAATATTCCTAAATACAATGTTTCCTTTTCCTAAAAGACCTTTTTATCCAATATCAACATATTCAAATACTTTGCATCTTTCAAAGGATAGTTCATATGTGGCTTCCTCTACAGAATACTCTCTACCTTCTGAGTCTGCCTCCCTCCTACTCTGCTTTATTGAAGGGTAATTGACAAATAAGATTGTATATATTTAAGGTGTATAATGTGATGATTTGGTACATGTATACATTGTGAAATGATTACTATAATCAAGTTAATTAACATATCCATCACTTCACATAAATCATTCTCTCTATCCCTCTGTGTGTGTGTGTGTGTGTGTGTGTGTGTGTGTGTGTGGTGAGAACAGTTAAGATCCTACTCTCATAGGAAATTTCTGCAGTATTTTTTTAAGATTTAAATTCCAGTTAGTTAGCATATAGTGTACTATTAGTTTCAAGTGATTCAGCACTTCCATACAATACCCAGTGCTCAACACAGATGTCACTCCCTACTCCCCATCACCTTTCACCCTTCTCTCTGCCTACCTCCCCTCTGCTAACCCTCAAGTTTGTTCTCAGTAGTGAAGAGTCTGTTTCTGGTTTACCTCTCTCTTTTTCCCCTTTGCTTGTTCATTTTGTGTCTTAAATTCCACATATGGTATTTGTCTTTCTCTGACTGATTTATTTCACTTAGCACAATACTCAGCTCTGTCCATGTCGCTACAAATGGCAAACTTTCACTTTTTAATGTCTGAGTAATATTTCATTGTATATGTACGCTATATATAATATATATCATATATATACATATACTCTCTATATAAATGTATACCTTCTCTTCTTTATCTATTCATCAGTCGATACTTGGACTGTTTCCATAATTTGGCTATTGTAGATGATGTTTCTATAAACATCAGGGTGCACGTATATCTGTGAACTAGTATTTTTTCATTCTTTGAGTAAATACCTAATAGTCGAATTGCTGGATCGCAGGGTAGTTCTATTTTTAGCTTTTTGAGGAACCTCCACAATGTTTTCCAGAGTAGCTGAACCAATTTGCATTCCCAGCAACAGCACAAGAGAGGCAACCTTTCTCCACATCCTTGCCAACACCTGTTGATTCTTGTGTTGTTGACTTTAGCCATTCTAACAGGTGTTAGGTGATACCTCATTGTAGTTTTGATTTGTATTTCCCTGATGATCTGTAATGTTGAGTATCTTTTCATTTGTCTGTTGGCCATTTATATATCTTCTTTAGAAAATGTCTATTCATGTTTTTACCCATTTTTTAACTGGAATATTGTTTTTTGGGTGTTGAGTCGTAAAAGTTCTTTATAGATTTTGGATATTAACCCTGGATGTCATTCACAAATATCTTCTCCCATTCCATAGGCTGTCTTTTAGTTTTGTTGACTCTTTCCGTTGCTGTGCAGAAGCTTTTTATTTTGATTACATCCCAATACTTTATTTTTGCTTTTGTTTCCCTTGCTTCAGGAGACATATCTAGAAAAAAAGTTGCTATGGCCAGTGTCAAAGATGTTACCAACTGTGTTATCTTCTAGGATTTTAATAGTTTCAGTTCTCATAATTATGTCTTTAATCCATTTTGAATTTATTTTTGTGTATGGTATAAGAAAGCAGTCCTGTTTCATTCTTTTGCATGTGGCTGTCCAGTTTTCCCAACACTATCACAATCTTTGTTGAAGTGATTGTGTTTTTCCTAACAAATATTCTTTCCTGTTTTGTTGAAGATTAATTGGCCATGTAATTGTGGATTCATTTCTGGGTTTTCTATTCTGTTCTATTGATCTATGTGACTATTTTTGTGCCAACACCATACTGTCTCAATCATTACAGGTTTGTAATATAACTTGAAGTCTGGAATTATGATGTCTCCAACTTTGTTTTTCCTTTTCTAGGCTGCTTGAGCTCTTTCTACTCTTTTGTGGTTCCACACACATTTTAGGATTGTTTGTTCTAGTTCTGTGAAAGGTGTTAGTATTTTGATAGGGATTGCATTAAATGGTATAAATTGCTTTGGGTAGTATAGACATTTTAACAATATTTGTTCTTCCAATCCATGAGCATGGAATATTTTTCCATATCTTTGTGTCGTCTTCAATTTCTTTCATCAGTGTTTAAGGCTTTCAGTGTACAAGTCTTTCACCTCTTTGGTTAGATTTATTCCTAAGTATCTTACTGGTTTTGGTGCAATTGTAAAGGGGATTGATTCCTTAATTTCTTTTTCTTCTGCTTCATTGCTGGTGTATAGAAATGTAATAGATTTCTGTATGTTGATTTTGTAGCCCATGAACTTACTGAGTTCCTTTATCAGCTCTAGAAGTTTTTTGGTGGCATCTTTCAGATTTTCTATATAGAATATCATGTCATCTGCAAATAGTGAAAGTTTGACTTCTTCCTTACCAGTCGGGTTGCCTTTTTTTTTTCCCTTTTTCTTGTCTGATTGCTGTGGCTGGGACTTCCAGTACTCTGTTAAATAAAAGTGGTGAGTGTAGACATCCCTGTCTTATTCCTGATCTTAGAGAAAAGCTCTCAGTTTTCCACTTACTGAGGATGATATTAGCTGTGGTTTTGTCATATATGGCCTTAATTATGTTGAGGTATGTTCCCTCTAAATCTACTTTTTTGAGGGTTTTTATCATGAATGGATGTTGTACTTTGTCAGATGCATTAAAATGATCATATGGTTCTTATCCTTTCTTTTATTAATGTGATGCACAGGTCAATTTATTTGTGAATATTGAAACACCTTGAAACCCAGGAATAAAGCTCACTTGATCGTGGAGAATGATTTTTTAAAATATATTATTAACACTAGTCATGCCGTACATTAGATCCTTAGAACATAGTCATCTTATAAGTTAAAGTTTGAATCCCTTACCAACATCTCCTCCATTCTCCTCCTACCCTTAAAACCTCAAGCCCCAGCCAAAAGGAAAAAAAAAACAAAAACAAAAACCTCAACCCCACTGCCAAATTAGGTAATAACTTCATCTTTACACCTTCGTTAATCTATAATTTTCTGTGGCTCTTGCCACTTTATACTCTGACTTCAGTTTATGTATGTCAATATTTTACCTTTTTTAAGCTCCTCTTTTCAAGGTGGAGGCCATGTTTAGTATGTGATAAAATCATATTTAGGATGGAGCTCACAGAGCAGACTTTAAGAATCATTTCTACAGAAGTTTTTGATCTTGATGAAGTCCCAAAAATTCATTTTCACTTTTGTTTCCTTTGCCTTTGGAGACGTGTCTTGAAAGAAGTTGCTGTGGCCAATATCGAAGCAATTACTGCCTATGTTCTCCTCTAGGATTCTGATGGATTCCTGCCTCACATTGAGGTCTTTTATCCATTTTGAGTTTATCTTTGTGTACGGTGTAAGAGAATGGTCGAGTTTCATTCTTGTACACATAGCTGTCCAATTTTCCCAGCACCATTTATTGAAGAGACTGTCTTTTTTCCACTGTATATTTTTTCCTGCTTTGTCGAAGATTATTTGACCATAGAGTTGAGGGTCCATATCTGGGCGCTCTGCTCTGTTCCACTGGTCTATGTGTCTGTTTTTGTGCCAGTACCATGCTGTCTTGGTGATCACTGCTTTGTAGTAAAGCTTGAAATCAGGCAACATGTTGCCCCCAGTTTTGTTTTTCTTTTTCAACATTTCCTTAGGAATTCGGGTTCTCTTCTGGTTCCATGCAAATTTTATGATTGTTTGTTCCAGCTTTTTGAAAAATGCCAGTGGAATTTTGATTGGGATGGCATTGATGGTACAGATTGCTCTAGACAGTATAGACATTTTAACAATGTTTATTCTTCCGATCCATGAGCATGGAATGGTCTTCCATCTTTTTGCGTCTTCTTCAATTTCTTTCATGAGTGTTCTGTAGTTCCTTGATATGATAAACCTAACTAAAGGTTTATTCCCAGGTATCTTATGGCTCTTGGTGCTATAGTAAATGGAATCGATTCTCTCATTTCCCTTTCTATATTTTCATTGGTAGTGTATAAGAAAGCAACTGATTTCTGTGCATTGATTTTGTATCCTGCCACGTTACTGATTTGCTGTATGAGTTCTAATAATTTGGGGGTGGAGTCTTTTGGGTTTTCCATATAAAGTATCATATGTCATCTGCGAAGAGAGAGTGTTTGACTTCTTCATTGTCAATTTGAATACCTTTTATTTCTTTTTGTTGTCTGATTGCTGTTGCTAGGACTTCTAGTACTATGTTAAACAAGAGTGGCGAGAGTGGACATCCTTTTCATGTTCCTGATCTCAAAGAGAAGGCTGTCAGCTTTTCCCCAATGAGGATGATATTCACTGTGAGTTTTTCATAAATAGATTTTATGAAGTTGAGGAATGTTCCCTCTACCCCTATACTTTGAATCATTTTAATCAGGAACAGATGCTGTATCTTGTCAAATGCATCATTTTTCTGCATCAACTGAGAGGACCATGTGGTTCTTCTCTTTTCTCTCACCGATTTGTTCTATCACATTGATTGATTTGCAAATGTTGAACCACCCTTACATCCCATGGATAAATCCCACCTGGAACTGGAACTGTTGAAGCCAGTCAACAAAACAAAGGCAGCCCACGGTATGGGAGAAGATATTTGCAAATGACACCACAGACAAAGGGCTGATATCCAAGATCATAAAGAACTCCTCAAACTCAACACCACAAAACAGATAATCACATCAAAAAATGGGCAGAAGACATGAACAGACACTTCTACAAAGAAGACATATAAATGGCTAACAGACACATGAAAAAATGTTCATCATCATTAGCCATCAGGGAGATTCAAATCAAAACCACATTGAGATACCACCTTATACCAGTCAGAATGCCCAAAATTAACAAGACAGTAAACAACATGTGTTGGAGAGGATATGGAGAAAGGGGAACCCTCTTACACTGCTGGTGAGAATGCAAGTTGGTGCCACCACTTTGGAAAACAGTGTGGAGATTTCTTAAGAAATTAAAAATTAAAAATCATTACCCTGACCCTGCAATTGCACTACTGGGTATTTACGCCCAAAGATACTGATGTAGTGAAAAGAAGGGCCATCTGTACCCTTATGTTCATAGCAGCAATGGCCACAGTCGCCAGACTGTGGAAAGAACCAAGATGCCCTCCAACGGATGAATGGATAAAGAAGATGTGGTCCATATATACAATGGAGTATTATGTCTCCATAGAAAGGATGAATACCCAACTTTTGTATCAACATGGTAGATTATGATGACTGAAATAAGTCAAGCAGAGAAAGTCAATTATCATATGGTTTCACTTACTTGTGGACCATAAGGAATAATATGGAGGACATTGGGAGATGGAGTGGAGAAGTGAGTTGGGGAAAATTGGAGGGGAAGACCAACCATGAGAGACTGTGGACTCTGAGAAACAAACTGAGGGTTTTGGAGGGATGGGGTGAGGGGTCGGATGAGCCTAGTGGTAGGTATTATGGAGGGCACATATTGCATGGAGCACTGGGTGTGGTGCATAAACAATGAATTTTGGAGAAAAGAAATAAAATAATACAAAATGGAAAAAAGAATCATTTCTACAGGAGTATGTATCTTAATATGGATTTTCAGAAGCCAGCCTTCTTAATGGAAAGAAATTAATCTCCCATGTTACGATTTTGGCAAAAGAAAGGAAGATCAACCATGAAAAATTCCAGTCTTGTTTTCAACATACATCACAGGCTATGGAACCCTTTCCAAGGTCCATGCAAACATTCTGCTCCTGAGCAGTAATTCTCTAGCCAGCTATGCATGAAAGGTCTACCTCCTGCAATAACCTGTTCACTCCCCACCCAGCACAAGACACCCCTTATATCTAATACTGAAGCATCTTTGAGAAGTTGTTACCAATATCCATGTTCCAAAAACTTATAGCTCTGGTTTCCTTCAATTATTTTATAATAGATTTGTTAAATTTAAAATTTTGACTGTCTGGTTCCAAAGTTCCTAGGCCATCCATAATTTTGAAAACCTGAAAAAGTAGTATATTTAACAACTTTCAGCTCACAGACACTTTGATTGTCTGATAAAGGCCATGGGTCCTGCCTCTTGAAGAATGCAAAATAAATATAGGGTTATGAGGGTCACAAAGGTTCTAAAACTCATGTATAGACCCAAGGTTACAGATCCTTGGTCATATTCATCACATAAGTTGAATGAGCCTTGAGTTAGGAATGACTGTAATAGAATCTGATGAATTTTTTTCTTTGGAACACTATATTTTCTGACTCAGATATATTAAAAACAAGGTTCACAAAGAAATTAATATTTCTTTGGCTTATATTTTTCCGGGAAGAAAGTGAAAATCAGAGCAATCTAAAATTCATCAGAACAATCTAAAATTCATCATTCTTGGACCACCAACACTGTTAACACTAGAGAAATACAAAAATTTATAGGAGCTTTTCAAATAATCCATTATAAAACATGAGACGTATTAGTGAAGCTTAGTTGGAAAGCACAACTAACATTTATTGAGTATCTACTATGGACCAGTCTCTTGTCATTCACTGTGTAATCAAATTCTTATGAACTTTCCAATTTTACTAAAGACAAAACTGAAACTCAGGGAGGAAAGGTAACCTGCCCCCAATGCACATAGAAAAAGTAGAGACAGACACAGGAAACAACCACAGAATTTTCAGTTCACATTCTTCTCGTTAATCATGAAGTTAATAATTTTTTGCTTGGAACTGTAAGACCAGGGTTTGTTTGTTTTCATTTATCAACATGATAGAATTTTGGCAATAATGACAACTTACGAGTGCTTCCATAAATCAAGTGCCTGTTGCTCATAAAAGTAAAAAAAAAAAAAATCCATCTTTCTTGATAAGTGGGCTATAGCAGAGCGTAGAGAAAGGTCAGAACATGATGCCTGTCTGAATACAACAGCTTAGAGAAAAATGAGATGATGGGATGTAATTATGGGTGGAAGTATTTAATGGAGGCAATAAAGTTAATATCTTCTAGTCAAATAAAAAATTGATTAGAAGAGCTGTTTCCTCAATTTTACAACTTCCCAAAGAAAGAGGTATATCAGCAACAGCCCAAACTCTTACAGTGCTCCTGGAATTTGCTCAAAAAAGAACAGTGGTTAGGGCATTACCAATCATTCTTCTAAGATCTACAGATCATCCTTTTAAGCCTTAAACACAGGGATGACACCTGAGTTTGTTTAGATAGTGAAATTGATAGAAAATCTAAAAGTCAAAGGTCTCTAATGCCCTCAGATTCCAACACTTCAGAACAGGAATCTACACTATATATTTAATTAATAAATAAAGATTATTTATTTACTTATAAATAAATAAGAACAGAGGGGTGTTTTTAAGTTAAAAATCAATATATTATTTGAAAAGGCATGAGAAAAAAAAGATTATAGATTTATATTTTAATTTGCTTTGACCTACCTATATTCTATTGGAATCTCAAAATACAAAGGTAAACATGCCACTTCTAGAGAGCGTCTCCCATCCAGATGGCCAACAGACACATGAAAAAGTGCTCCACATCACTCGGCATCAGGGAAATACAAATCAAAACCACAATGAGATACCACCTCACACCAGTCAGAATGACTAAAATTAACAAGTCAGGAAATGACAGACACTGGTGAGGATGTGGAGAAAGGGGAACCCTCCTACACTACTGGGTATTTACTCTAAAGATACAAACGTAGTGTTCCAAAAGGGTACGTGCACCCGAATGTTTATAGCAGCAATGTCCACAATAGCAAAACTACGGAAAGAACCTAGATGCCCATCAACAGCTGAATGGATAAAGAAGAAGTGGTATATATGCACAATGGAATACTATGCAGCCATCAAAAGAAATGAAATCTTGCCGTTGGTGATGGCGTTGATAGAACTAGAGGGTATTATGCTTAGTGAAATAAGTCAATCAGAGAAAGACAACTATCATATGATCTCCCTGATATGAGGAAGTGGAGATGCAATGTGGGGGGCTTGGGGGGTAGGAAAAGAATAAATGAAACAAGATGGGATTGGGAGGGAGACAAACCATAAGAGACTCTTAATCTCACAAAACAAACTAAGGGTGGCCGGGGGGAGGGGGTAGGGAGAGGGTGGTGGGGTTATGGACATTGGGGAGGGTATGTGCTATGGTGAGTGCTGTGAAGTGTGTAAGCCTGGCGATTCACAGACCTGTACCCCTGGGGCTAATAACACATTATATGTTTATTAAAAAAATAGTGTCTCCTTAGTACAGGTATGGATCAGTCTACCTTCACTCTTGGCAAACATCATGTAATTTTACAAATGACATAGTTGCTTCTCTGTATGGAAAATATAAACACTTATTACAGTCAGCTGATTAAGTTAAAACCTGCATTTAGAAATCTCTCTGTGGGGTTCCTGGGTGGCTCAGTGGGTTAAGCCTCTGCCTTCAGCTCAGGTCATGATCTCAGGGTCCTGGGATCGAGTCCCTCATCAGGCTCTCTGCTTAACAGAGAGCCTGCTTCCTTCTCTCTCTCTCTGTCTGCCTCTCTGCCTACTTGTGATCTCTGTCTGTCGAACAAATAAATAAAATCTTAAAAAAAAAAAAAAAAAGAAATCTCTCTGGAATTTTGAAATAGCAAAGACAGAGGGAATATATCTTGTTCCTACAACTAGGTGCCTGCAGTGTTATGGCATCGTTCATTAGTCCTTCAAGTAAGAGATCATGTAAGAAAGAAAGACTACAAAAAGTTAAACGGTTATACAAGAGTATAGGGAGTAACATTTCATCTTTCCATAACTTTGTGAGATATTATGGTTTCCATTTTACAGATGGAACAATCAAGTTTTAGAGAATGTTAGAAACTTGAAGTCATGTGAAAAATGGAAAAAATATGGAAGATACCCATGTCAATTGCCTAGCATAGTGCCTGGTACAGTAGGCAGGTAATAAAGACCATGTGACAAATATAGAAAGGATAGAAAGGAGGGAAGCAGGAGGAGAAGAAGCAAAGCCAACATAAAATCCTTCTTTTCTGATGATATAATTACCTCTAGTAAGAGGGAAGAAGATTCTCATTTCCAGATGCTGACAGATAGCTTATTTATTATTGCATATTAACATATTTTCAAACACTGAAATATATAAGAAATAGAAACACAGTAAGAAATGTCCAGGCTGGCTGAGCCTGGGTGGCTCAGTCAGTTAAGCGACTACTCTTGGTTTCGGTTCAGGTCATGATCTTAGGGCTGTGAGATCAGGCCTGCGATGGGATCCGTGTTCAGCATGGAGTCTGCTGGAGATTCTTTCTCCCTCCCTCTCTGCTCCTTCCCCTGCTGGCATGAGCTCCCTCTCTCTCTTTCTTTCCCTCTCTATCTCAAATAAATAAGTAAGTAAAAAAAATTTTTTTAAAGGAATATCCAGATTCTTAGAACACCTGGGTGGCTCACTTGGTTAAGCATCTGACTCTTGATTTTGGCTCAGGTCATGATCTTGGGGATGTGAGATGGTGCCCCACGTTGGGCTCTGTACTCAGCAGGGTGTATGCTTGAGATTCTGTCTCTCCCTCTCCCACTCCCCCTCCTACCCTTAGCTCTCTCTCTCTCTCTCTCTCTCAAATAAACAAATAAAACTTAAAAAAAAATCCAGATTTTTTATATACAATTATATTCTTTATTCAGTTCAATAAAAATAATAAATATTAATTAAATAAATAGTATAGATTCCTGCCCTCAAGGTGTTTGCTGGGAGGGAGGGTAAAGGTTTATATACACCATACAAATACTGAATTCTATGCTCAGAAAATAATCATGTGCCCAAATGCCTGAAACAGATAGAAAGTGCCATAGAGTGGAGATAAAAAAAAAAAAAAAAAAAGAGAGAGAGAGAAGACTAGGTAGGCTAGAGTAAGCAGAAAAATGTCAGAGAACTGAGAAGTAGCACTTTCCTTAGGTAGATGGGTAGCAAACAGAAACATGTGCAAGGAACAGGCAAGAACGAGTAAGATACATGCCAGAAGACACGATTGACTGGAGTAAAGAATTCATTCTGGAATTTAGGATATAGATTTGGACTAGAGACATGGGCATTTAGCTCTATGTGTTTGAACAGATCTAGTAAAGAGAGAGGCCATTACAGTTCTATTACCTGAATACATGCAACGCGTATGGGGCCAGCTGTCTGATTCACTGCATTCTGCATGCTTTTGCTGCAAAGGAATACTGCCAACAAGGCGCTTGGGTAACAGCAAATCAGTTTTTGCTGTTAGCTAATCTGTACCAATGTTGGTTTTATTTCTTGAGCCCAATTTTCTTTTATATTTATTTTAGTTTTCCAAGCTTTAATTTTTGCATTTTCTTTTAAAGAAGTGGTTTTTTTTAAGATTTTATTTATTTATTTGAGAGAGAGAGAGAGGGACAGAGATAGCAATAGAGACAGAGAGGGAGCACGAGTGGGGAGGAGAGAGAGAAGAGCTTCCCATTGAGCAGGGAGCCCAGCGAGGGGCTTGATCCCAGGATGCCAGTATCATGACCTGAGCTGAAGGCAGACGCTTAACTATTGATCCACCCAGATGCCCCTAAAGAAGTATTTTCTGACTTTTTCAAATATCTATTTTAGGTTTGCTTTGAAGAAAGCTTTTAGAAATTTGATCATTGTTACTAGGCATGTATACCAGAACATGACATATGATATGGCTTTCATTTCTTACTTGAGATCTGAATCTTTTCCTTTTGATCTGTTCAACAGTACTAATAGAACTAATACTAGCCAAGATGTTTAATTAAAGCCAAAATTTAATGGACACCAACTTGGCTAACAAAACATAATTACATTATGAATTTTAACTTTAATAGAACTTCATTAAAAGAGAACAGTAAAATATTCTGAGGAGTAAAAATGAAACTTGAAAGCTTACCTTCACTATCTACTTTATCTCAACCATATCTGGTTTTTCTTACTTCAACTCACATCAAATTAAAATTTTTATATTAGAATAACTTTTCATTTATTGATTGCCTATGCACTAGATCCTGTTATATCTTTCCAAAAACCTTCTTTCATGCAATCATCTGAGCAACTCTGTTGATAAGAATTTTTACCTCAGTTGAACAGATGAGAAACTGAAGCTCAGCAAACTTCTAGAACTTTCCCAAGAATTCTCAGTCAGCTGGATGGGTCAGCTGCTCCAGTTCTAAATCCACAACTCTGTTCATTGCCCCATGATGCCTCTTCCATCATGGGAGATTATAGTGTGATTTCAAATTTATTACCAATTAGCTTCAAGTAACTTCTTAATATTATCTTTAAACTGGAAAGGTATTCCCACATTAATGATCTGTCTTTTCTAAAGAAGTAGAAGTAAAAATTACCTTCAAAATAATCCTCCATGAAGCAAATAATACATTATACATTAATAAAAAACAGTAATAATCCTTGAACATGTTTAGAAAAATTCTTATATGTAGACTGCTGTGGGCCCATCTATAAATAAATGGTAAATAAGGAGCTGAGGGTTACTAAAGATTAACTGCTCAGCAGTTACTCACATTCTCCATTCTCCAGTCAAACAGACTGAGGTCTATTTGACTCTCATAATTTTGGATGTATTAATTAGACAGAAAAAAAAATTTCCTTGTTAATCAAAAAGTTTATTAGTACTGAGCAAAGACATGTACTAAACAAAGACATGGCCAATTCTCTTAGTCTTAAATAATCAGTATTCTTTATACTACCCAAGGTCATTCAATTAGAAAGATGCATTTAACACAGAGGTTAAAGAAATCAGTTCTGAGAAGTAGGAAGAATTAATTTGCTTTCCATAAATTAATTTTTAAGTTGGCACTTCTCAACATAGCTGTTTGCTGAGATGGAAGAGTTTTCTTTCCTTTAGTTTGATTTGATAATAATTTGAAAGATCTGATTGCATTTTTCTATTTGTGTTTGGCCTTCAAAAAACCTAAATTTCACAGTAGGAAGCAGATTTATTTACGCCTCCATTGACTGACATTTCCCCAGTCGTCAAACAGACCAGACTCTACTGGAAAATGAAGTATCCAAACACGGAAAATTCTTGCATTTCTTAAGCTTTCTCAAAGCTTGGCACCTGGAGCAGGAAAGAGCTTAGGTGGGCTTCATGCAGTGATAGAAAAGGCATTGCTCTGTGCTGAACACCTGCACTCAGACTCCAGCTTTGCACCCTAGGGCCAGCGGTATGACTTTAAGAAAGCCAGCTAGTGTCTCTAGGGCTCCATTTTCTCATTCAATCAACAAATGGATGGACAGGGTTCTCACTGAATTCCCTTCTCCTCTATGACTAGCTGCAGTGAGCTTCCTGCCAATCACGTGCAGACTTTGGAAATGCCATGCCTTTTCATTCAAAGCTCAGAAGCTGATTAAGTGGTTTCCACTTTTGCAACCTGATAAGCTTCCGGGGGGATTGTCTATGGATCCACCCAGAAGTTTCCTTTGAAATTCAAGGACCTTTCATGAAACACATACCTCATGACTCAAGATGTGATATTTGCCTAAATTTTTTTCTTAGTAACAAATGTAGGAGGGAGCTATAAAAAGCTGAGTGGGAGATACATTCTTAAATTAGCTGCGGTAGTGGTGCTGGCTAGTCCCAGGAAACCTAAATGACATGGAAACTTGAAGCAACACTATACATTTGTCAAAATTGGACAGAGCAGCTACACAAGGCTGATTGCCTTCTCACTATCTGATGTAAATAATAGCTTCAGAGATTGAACATGCTGGAGTCAAACAAAAAGAGGACCAGAATTTGGGAAGAAAACAGAAAATGTGTTTATAATTTCCGTTGAGCCAGTAAAATATCTATGAGGGGAATAAAAAAGGTGAGTAGAATAATCAAGAATTTCAGACTAAAATATATAATCAAAGAACTCAGCTCCTACCAATAGTCTGTTAAATATTTCTTGGCTCTGGTGAGCTTATAATTATCAATTGATCAATGATAAAGGAAATTGGGATTAAGGAGACTAAATCTTCTACAGGCATCTATGTTCCATCTTAGCTAAGATAACTAACAGTTTAACCAGTTAAACTTACCAGGGGAAGCACTTATATGAGGTGACCAATTACCCAACACAGGATTAACAAACTTACTAGCTGTCAAGTTTCAAGATATATAAAATCTACTACTACTACTATTTCACATCCAATGGTATTTCGGAGCTTCCCAGAAAATGTTTTATTCATTTTATTTTGAGATGCTCACAGGAAGTCTGTGACTGGGCAGGTCTGGTGTCATCATCCCTCTCTGCACGTGAGAGATGGAAGGCCAGGAAGGCTTAAGCAAACTCTCCAAATTCCTACAGTCAGTGAGAGGCAGAGGTGGGACTACAACTTATGCCCTCTGAGTAAATTCCCAAAAATGACTTGGGGAGAATGTGTCCTTTAAGATCCATTCATATGGGTGCCTTGTTTTATGCTTTTATATGGCTGGAATATTAGTTATCTAGTTTTCCAGGGTTCAGTCCCATTACTAAATTTTTGAAAAGGACTGAATAGTGATGAAAAGTACACAATCTCCCTGGAGAGCTCTCTCCCCTTCGAGGATGGCATCACTTTCCTTTCATCCCATTCACAAAAGACCCTATTATATGTAGCGAATGATCCTGCAGTGGTAAGCCCAATGATAATTCTAGTTCAGGGAAAGAGTCGTAAAAATAGATCTTCCAACTGCTGAGCAAGGAGACATCATCAAAATCAACTACCTAGTGACTGGCCTCTAAGAGGCAAAGCAAGAGCTACCCTTGCTGATTTACTCCCTGAAATTTTTATAAGCCTGATTTTCCCCTAACCACTTTGGCTGTTCCTGCAGTGTCTGTGTGTGATTGTTGATTTGATCATTTTGAAGGGTTTAGTTTCATGGGGTAAACTCCCCAGTCTATGTAACAAAATTAAAGGATTGACTGGGACCTAAGGTCTGTGCACTGCCTGGCCACTGGGGGAGGACGCAAAAAGATAAGGCCACAGATGTTGCCCACACTGCATCAAATGCAGCTTATTTCCTAGGAAACTCCCAGGCAAGAAAGGAAGCAGCTTTTTAGAGATGGGCAAATGCTTGTTGTTTAAATGAGAGTCTTCTAACCCTTTCCTTTTCTCCCACTCCTGATTTCAAAACCACTGGCGAGCATTGATTATAAAATGTCCCTGGCACTTTGCTGCTCAACTATTTGATAATGTCTATTTGGGGCTCCTGCTCTCGAGCACTTCGGGGTAAGTACATTCCTAACTTTTAAAAAATATCTTACTTAAAGTCTACGTTGAAAGGCAAATAAAAAGAGCAACCTAATTAATTAGGTCTCGTCTCAACGTGATCTCTAGCCAGGATGCAAGGGCAGAACTGACATTGAACAGCACGGAAGTTGTACTGCACAGGTGATGGATATGTGACTGTTGCTGTGATCTGAGTTATTTGGCACATCTGGTCCGCCCTACTCTAATTTTACTGGAATTTGAGTACAGAGGAAAAGGAAATATGAATGCCCTTACTATACGTGCAAAATCCTACCAGGAGAACAAGAAGAGAAAGTCAGGGCCTATTTCTCCAATTTTAGTTGGGTCAATAAGAAAGAGTGGTTTAATAAAGAAAAAAAAAGGTGGATCAAGATCAAGAAATGAGCATTCATATTTCCTTTTCCTCTGTACTCAAATTCCAGTAAAATTAGAGTAAACTCGAGTTTGCAACAGGCTAACACAGAATTACTCCCTAAAGAAATGGAGCTAGCCTCTAGAAAACAAACTCTCAACCCTTTTGGACCATTGTGTGCCACGAATGGTTATGGGTATGGTGACAGTATGACTTACTGTTCAAACTAGAACACTGGGGCAATGGGGGTAAACTGGAACTGTAGACAAATGCATGCAGTCACTCTAGCTATGGGTGCCTTCACATACTGATCCTCTTAGCTCCTGGGAAGCCAAGACTCAACCTGTTGGCCACAACGTGTCACCAAATATTGTCGTTTTCTATGTGTGTTATGTCCCCCCCCCCCAAAAAATATATATGGATCACTGGTTTGAAGCAAAAGTCACATACCCATGACCTCGAAGCATGTTTCCTCTGGCCGTGAAGAGTTTTGAAAAGATCGGCTCAAGATTTAGCCATCAGGAAGTTGCACATACACATCTGAAATATTCATTCTTGCTGGAAAAACAAAAAAAGAGTGTTTGTTCATGCTATATCCACATTTCATCCTAGAAACAGTCTAGTGGGGCAAAATTATGTCCTCAGGAAGCTTCAGTTATTATGTTACCTGTGCATCCCAGGTGGTCCTTTAAATGCTTTTCTACTGTTAGCAGTCACCTCAGAGGAAATCCCTCCCCAGTTCTAAGATGAACAAGTGAATCAAACAGGTCCACCTCACCTCCTTTCCACACTGCTCCTACGTATCATCTTCTTCATGGCACTTACCACCCTCTAAAATTACCCAGCTTATTTATTTGTTGGTATATTGACTATTTCCTCTGTAGAAAATTCTCTCTGCAAGAAGAATGATTATTTTGATTATTTTAAATTTTATTTATTTATTTATTTATTTATTTGAGAGAGAGAGAGACAGAAAGATCATAGGCAGGGGAAGGGGAGAGGCAGAAGGAGAAGCAGACTTGCCACCAAGCAGGGAGGCCAATGGGGAACTTGGTCCCAGGACCCCATGACCTGAGCCAAAGGCAGACGCTTAATGAACTGAGCCACTTAGGTGTCCCAAGATTTTAACTGTTCGTCATCCCTAGATACCTTGCACCAAGTACAGAGCCCAATACAGAGGAAACACTTTGTAAATGTATTTTTAGTGGCGGGGAAACAATCACTAGACTTGAAATACCAGCAGGAATGGTTAATAATACCTCTCTCAGCACAGGGAGACCAGAGGTGAGGATGAAAGATGAACACACGCATACAAATTTGATTTTTATTATTGCATGCATAGAGTATTTTTATAAAAATTTGAAAACCAAAGAATGGAAAGAAACTTTTCTTTGAGTCAAAACAACCGTTGTTTCCTAAGTTTGGAATTCTTGTTTAATGCAAAAACCTGAAATGTACATCTCTAAGGAAACCAAAGCCTTTACCTACGTGACCCAAGTAATTATTTGTGCACTTGCTTGTTTACAGATTTGGCCTTGACCTCTTCCATCTGGCTGCCAAGTAGACTAGTTGCAAGTATGGATTCTCGAGTCATACAGCCCTGGATTCAAATCCTTGCTCTGCCACTTGTCACCTGCATGTCCTCAGTTCTCTGTACATTAGATAGTCCTCCACCATAAAATTAGGTCCTACAGAAGAGCAATTAACTCTGCATGCATATCATTAACTCTGATAAATATCAGCTACTCTAATAATTATATATATTTCTAGGCTTCTATATGTTCCAATAATTTAAATCTCTGAAAGAGCTCATCTTTCAAATGAGAAAGAGAAATAGCTCATCATCTTCTCTATGGCCATTAATTGAGCACCAACTACATGCCAGGAGCTGTAATGAATTCTGGGGAGACAAATAAAAATAAGACAAAAATGTGACTGCGACCCTAAGAGGTTTAGATCTACATTCCTCGCGATCTCAGATATCTAAATGTGGCAAATAACTAGAGCTGCTCTGAGTACTCACCGGCCGCCTTCCTCCACACAACTGTGGAATTCCACTATATGCTTCCCTGCCAATCTTCACTATTTTTTTTTTTTTGGTATATATGAATTTTAAGATTAGTCACTCAACCCTTTGCATCAGCATGTAGACATAAATTAATGTTAAAATATTAGTCCCACATTCTCCTTCTGAGAGATCTCAGGCACTCAAGTAGGATAAACATAAAGGAAAAAAATAAAAAAAGAAGTTGCTGAGAGGTTACTGTAAAATGTGCAATGCCAAGAAGAGCAGTTAAAGGAAAAGGTCATCTACAAAATTGGGAGCTTCCAAGAAGTAAATGGATTTTTGTGCTATACCAAAATAGTCTATAGGCATTAGCTATGGAAAAAGGAAGGAAGAATTAAAAAAAGGAGATGCTTGTTCCACACTCAGCATATTTCTATTCTTTCATAATTTGACTATCTTTTATGAAATAGAAACAGATGAGCTTTAATTCAAGATGTCACACTTCCTGCAATTCCTATCTCCCATACCAAGTCTCTAACATTAAAGAAATTTTTTATTTTTATTTTTATTTATTTTTTAAGAGCGGGGGAGGGGCAAAGAGCAAGGTAGGGAGAGACAGAATCTTAAGCAGACTCCACACTGAGGATGGAGCCCACTGGGGGCTCCATCCCATGATCCTAAGATCATGACCAGAGCCAAAATCAAGAGTCGGACACTTAACTGAGTGAGCCACCCTGAGTCCTCTGAAAATGTATTTTTTATAAATTCCATGTATCCTTTGGAAAATTACAAGAGGTCCCATTGGTGAAAGTGAGCCAGAGAGAATTTGGAAAGAGAAAAAGCAAAAAGGATCTGGTGAGACGATACAACACACAATAGAAGTCTCTTGCAAAAAGTCCATAGGGATCTGAGCCGCCCAGAGCATGACGGGTCCGATATTGGTTTCCAGGGCCAGCAACAAAGGGCCTGGGTGGATGCTTCCATAAGAAGAACCAGGTGAACTGACTTTTTCATGCCTCTGCACCATATCAACAAAACACCACACATCAGCAACAGAGCCCTTTATTCCCAGGTGGGGACATACTTAGGAGATGCAAGTAAGGTTCCAGGAGACTGGTGACATTCAGAAGAAATGAGAAACTCATATGCTTAAAAGAAGAAAAAAAATAGTTCATGTATCCCATCAGAAACACATTCTTCCTGCCCCCCTCAAACCCCCTTCTTGACTGGCGTGTTTACTTTCCAGTTTGCCACAATCCCCACTCCCCATACTATTTGGTTTTTTGGTTTTTGTGGGTTTTTTTGTTTGTTTGTTTGTTTTGTTTTTTTGTTTGTTTGTTTGTTTTTTAGCAGCCCAGGCCCATAGGCACTTGAGTGGGACCCCTGCACTGAAAGCCCACTGGGCATTCTTTGCGTCCTAAAAGGCACAGTGAATGAAAATGGGCTGTAACAGAAGCAACCCATGTTTTTGTGTCAATCAAGTGACAACTCCCAAAAGCCCCATCAGACAGAGTAACCGGCCTCAACCTCAAGACTTTCTAAACCAATTATTTGACTTTCTGGGTCCTGAAATAACTGCGTGAACCATCTAGCAATAAACAAAGATTATACGGGGACTCTTAGAGCTTCTGCAAAGATGGGCTGATTCATCTCCTAGAGGACTGTGCAGGAAAGAGCAGCAGATGTTATTAAACAGCAAGAACTTGAAATTGTAGGAAATAGGGTTTGAGTTATTTTAAAATCCTATTACCTGAGTCCCCTGTGTTTCTGTGCTCATGTGGTTTCCGAGTTTACCCTTTCAACAAATTATAAACAGTTGCTTTTATAAGAGACAAGACCTTATTTCAAACTCAAATAGCAACAAAAGTTCAGGGAACCCCTGCCATCTGATTGTATACAGGACAGGTGCTGAGCGTTCAGACGATAGAAGCCAAATATCTTATGACATCAGGAGGCAATCATAAAGTCAATAAAACAACTTCAATAATATTCTGAAATTATGCCCAAAATAGAACACTACACAGGCAATCCTGTACATATCTGATTTTGAAGATATTATGTACACTTGAAGAGTATAAACCTAACCTAAAGATCCCAAACCTTAAAGGAGAAGGAATCCTCTCATTAAAATTGCTTCATGGCTTTTTCCATGAAGGTGAAAAGAATAATAACACAAATTTGTGCATAACTATGCAAATTCTCAAGTAAAGGGGAAAACTAAGTCACCATCAATGCCACACAAAAAGAAAAAAATGTCATTTTCCTTGAGGCCAATGTGGCTTCGGAGGAAACAACAAGCTTTGCAATTTAAAATAGATTTTTAGAAGCAACTAGAATGCATCAACTTCTCAGTTAATTGCATATTATATATTTTTTTAAAAATGCATACTCCCAAGAGATTTACTTACAAAAACTTCATGTGCTAAAAATGCTCCTAAGTTCCTCAGAATTTAAAACTATAGTCTTCAAGAACTAATACTTAAAATGTTTTCAAAGATATATCTGTGTAAGTTGTGTATATCAGAATTTAAGTTCCCCTGAGGAGAGTCTTCCAGGAAGGGATCAAAACAATGAAGTTTGTTGGAATAAGCATGTTGGAAATCTCAGAAAATATTTATGGTCATTTACTGA
This sequence comes from Mellivora capensis, assembly GCA_004024625.1. NCBI lineage: Eukaryota > Metazoa > Chordata > Mammalia > Carnivora > Mustelidae > Mellivora > Mellivora capensis. Next base: position 60,089 of record PISX010012576.1, read on the forward strand.
GATCATTTTGGGTAGAGATAGTGGGATCTAATGATAAAAATAACCAAAATTGAGAGAGAAAACCATGATTTGGGGGCTTTCCTCTTCATGTGTTCCCAGGGCAAGTCAACTCAACTGCTTCAAGCTTCATTTTCTTCCCTTTTAAGATGGGGATAGTAATGTCTGGTGTCCTCAGGATATTCAAAAGACTTCCTTCTTTCCTAAACTGCCACTTCTACTCAAGAGAGTATCTTTTGCCATGACCCAGTTATATAATTATACATTTACTGAATACCTAGAAGGTGCCAGGATGAATATATAACTTACATAGTCTTTCTGTATGTCAGGAACTGTGTTCTAGAGTCTTCATATGTACTAATTCATTTAATACTTACAATAGTTTTCTAGGGTACATACTATGAATAATCCATTTTACAGGTGAGGAAACTGGGGCCAAGAGATTTAAAAACTTGCCCAATGTCTTATAAATAGTAAGAGACAGTAACGGGATTTAAATTTAAAGAGTTGGCTCAAGAGTCATTGTCTTCGATTAAACTGCCTCTCTCGTGTACAGTGCACTGTCCTTCAGCCAAAAAAAAAAAAAAAATACAAATTCAGTATCTTCCACATTTCTGACAAACTTTAGCTACCTCCTAATAATAATGACAGCTACCACTCATTGACCTACTACATATATAATCCTAGCTAGACACTGATAGAAATCTTTAATTTTGAGAAGACCTATGGATGGCAGAGTTACAACCCTAATTTTAAAGGTGAAGAAAGCTGAAGTTTGAATAGTAACATAAATTGACCAAATACATGTGAGTCACATATAGGACAGCAAAGATGCAACAGTCAAGGTGTCCCTGAGCTCAACATTGCCTAGGACTGGCCTTCTAAGAAAACTCCAAACACTCATGGCTAGTTCATATGAGACTGAGAATTATGGGAGACTCAAGTTTGGTTTTGATGGGTTTTTTTTTTTCTCCTATTTAAAAAAAAAATTATTAACTTATAATGTATTATTTGTTTCAGGGGTACAGATCTGTGATTCATCAGTCTTACACAATTCACAGCACTCACTGTAGTATATACCCTCCCCAATGTCCTTCACCCAGACACCCTATCCCTCTACCCCCACCCCCCCAGCAACCCTCAGTTTGTTTCCTGAGATTGAGAGGAGACTCAAGTTTTCTTGAGCCATATATATACCAAATAATTTGAATAATGAAGACTACAGAGATATTAGAGTACAAACTAAGTAACTCAGAAAATCTCACTCCCCAGCACGTGTATGTCCATGTATGATCACATCTTTCCATGTATGATCACATCCTCTTTAAAGCAAAGCTCAGAAGGTTTGGGGAGTATAATTTATTTAAAATTCTAAAATGGATAAGGAAGATGTGGTCCATATACACTATGGAGTATTATGCCTCCATCAGAAAGGATGAATACCCAACTTTTGTAGCAACATGGACTGAGTGAAATATGCTGAGTGAAATAAGTCAAGCAGAGAGAGTCAATTATCATATGGTTTCACTTATTTGCGGAGCATAACAAATAACACGGAGGACATGGGGAGATGGAGAGGAGAAGGGAGTTGAGGGAAATTGGGGGGGAGATGAACCATGAGAGACTATGGACTCTGAAAAACAACCTGAGGGTTTTGAAGGGGCAGGGGGTGGG
>PISX010012577.1:0-60116 GCA_004024625.1 Mellivora capensis
TACCCACCACCTGGCTCCCCCAACCTCCCACCCCCCGCCCCTTCAAAACCCTCAGGTTGTTTTTCAGAGTCCATAGTCTCTCATGGTTCATCTCCCCCCCAATTTCCCTCAACTCCCTTCTCCTCTCCATCTCCCCATGTCCTCCGTGTTATTTGTTATGCTCCACAAATAAGTGAAACCATATGATAATTGACTCTCTTTGCTTGACTTATTTCACTCAGCATAATCTCTTCCAGTCCCGTCCATGTTGCTACAAAAGTCGGGTATTCGGGACGCCTGGGTGGCTCAGTTGGTTAAGCGGCTGCCTTCGGCTCAGGTCATGATCCCAGCGTCCTGGGATCGAGTCCCACATGGGGCTCCTTTCTCAGCGGGGAGCCTGCTTCTCCCTCTGCCTCTGCCTGCCACTCTGTCTGCCTGTGCTCGCTCTCTCTCTCTCTCCCTCTCTCTGACAAATAAATAAATTAAAAAAAAAATTAAAAAAAAAAAGTCGGGTATTCATCCTTTCTGATGGAGGCATAATACTCCATAGTGTATATGGACCACATCTTCTTTATCCATTCATCTGTTGAAGGGCATCTTGGTTCTTTCCACAGTTTGGCGACCGTGGCCATTGCTGCTATAAACATTGGGGTTCAGATGGCCCTTCTTTTCACCACATCTGTATCTTTGGGGTAAATACCCCAAAAGTTTTTAATTTTTAAAAACTCACAACTCTGGGGTCAGGTCACAAGCTTTACCCACTGAGCCAGTCAGGTGCCCCTGATAAGTGTTCAAGGGCAGTTCACAGAGCAGTCAGAACCAGACTGTGCCAAGACAGGGTTTATCAGTAGGGGCTATTCATGAAAATGGCTCAGATTTTGATCAATACATTGGTGAGACAGGGAAGGCTACAGGTGAAAGATTAATTCACTAATTCCGTGGTTCATTTCTTCACATATTTCCTAAGTACCGATGATGTGCCAGACTCTGTGCGTAGTGCTGTGAACTCCCAGTCCCAAACTGAGGAGGACTCTTGAGGAAACTTTTCTTGGTAATCTGGGTGTCAGGTGTGTGTAAAGTCTTGTCTTTTGAAGAACAGGTACAGAGATTGGGACCAGAGACTGTGCCTTGGAGCTGGGTTATCTATGTTTATGCTATCACAACATAAGAATATGGTGGATGATATTTATACATGATACACCACCATATGCTTACTTGGAGTTTTACAAAATCTTCAAAATCCTTATTAGGAGTGAAACAAATGGGTAGGTGGACATTTTTCTTGAGATGTTTATTTATTTAAAAGCGTGAGTTACTATGTCAGTGAATTAAGGGCATATCAGTCCCTCTGCAGTATAGATAACTCTGGCTTTAGATTATGAAAATATTTTACATGCTGGCTTTAAGTGCATGTGAGCAAGAGTGAGGTTATTAGAGATATAAGGCTGCATTTGCTCCAATTTATTAAAAAGATAAACATTCACAAGTTTTTATACCTTCTGTATTGAAAAGAATTCCTTGTGACATATCTCATAACCAGTCTTTCCAATATATTTTGCTGCAAACAGAGGCAACCCTTATAACCTTGGGTGAGGGGCAAGCTGTTTTATCCATTAGGGACATGGCTTCAGTGGGGAGAGCTGGTGCTTTTTAAAGAACCTAAGAGTTGTGAAAAACATTTCAGTTCTGAAGCCTGTGTACAAAGAAAATGGCAATATAAAATTACCATTCATTTAAATAAATAAATATCTACATAATACAACTAGGCAAAAAAGTAATGGGCTCCACTGCTATACAGTTTCTAACAATTGTACTTAATGCAGTTTGTGAGTATGCATTTTAATACGTTGTTCTGATGTCAGGAGAGTTTTCCAATGTTAAGACTACATGAAGACATAAAAGGCTTTTACATAACCCTCTAAACAGAGAAGGGGCATAACCAAAAAATAGAGCTGGTTGGGACTCACAGGAAGAAAAGAAGACACTGGGAGGGAAAGGAGACAGCAAAGTCTGCTCGGGGGCTTCAGGGAAGAAATGGCTCCATTTCTCCTTAGCCTGGACTGAATCTTCCCCCGATGCTCACTCCTGGCTCTCCTTGGCTCTAGAGCTAGAGCTCTGTCTCCATCACTCTGCCCTGCCCCTAGCATTCTATAAATGATGGAGACAGTCTGTTTCTGCTGAGACAGATGGGTGTTTTTCAAAGCACTCAAGGGAAGCCTGCCAGGTAGCTGTGACCCCAGTTAAGTCTGTCAGTGGTGGGCCTGCTCGGTGCACCACCCAGCCTTCCAGTCTTGGTTCTGAGACACCAGGTTCTTCTGACAGATCTGTTCTCAGGCTGTTTTTCTCTCCTGGGGCACTTTTCTCATCCATTTCACTCTTCTTTTTCCTGGGAAAGGAATTTCCTCTGGTCGTATTTGGATGAAGAGTAAGTCTTTAATGTTGCTGAGTATTCATTAAGGTGTTTTGCCTGTTGAAAAAAGACAATGGGATGATAGCCAAAGAGACTTATAAATAATAATAACAAGAATAATAACCTAATTTTTGGAGCACTTTATCTGAACTAATCATTTAATCCTCCCAATTATCTCTTGAAGTTCATCGTTACCCACATGTTATAAATGAGGAAATGGAGGTGTTCAGGAGTAAAGTAACTTGCCCAGGATTATGTAGCTAGTCAGGGGAGAACTGGGAAATTAACTGGGAATTTAACGGGGGAAGTCTGGCTTTAGACCTTGTTGTCCTCACCTACTATACCTGTCCCTTCCCACTCAGTGGGGCTCCCTGCCCCTTCCTCACCATTCTGAATCCTTTTTTCTCGCTCAACTAGATATTCTCTTAGGGTTCTGGGAGGTAATTTCTGTGAAACTTGGGATGTGCCTCCTTGTTTCCTCTCTTCTCATACCACTTCCTAAATGAACCTAGAATCTTCCTGCTTAGAACCCTTGAGATGGGGCCCTCAGAAGCCACTGAATGAAATGAAAATCCTTCACACACAGTAACATCCTTTCTGGAACCTCATTAATAGCCATTCAGGTCTCGCTCCCTTTCTCCCTGCCCTGCCTTTGCTGCCTCACCCTTGAGGTTTTAAAACATCATTAGAATTATAACAGAGAGCCAGAGTTATTTTTCTGAGGATTTATATCAGGTACCTTTCATTGAGAAGGGATGCATTAATAACTAATTAATAACTAATGGGGTTGGGAGAAATGATGAGGAAAATTTTTAGTAAATTTTCTTCTAAGGAAAAAGAATTTGTTTTCTGGTGGGGCTTTTGTTTATATAAATTTGGGATCTGTGCTTTCAAATAGAGGCAGAGCAATGCTATCAGTGGTCTTTCTCTGTGGTTATCCCAGCAAAGCTCAGCCTCTCCTCTAAACAGAAGTTGAATGGATATTTAAAATATACTGCCTTGAAAGACATCATATTATTAGCCTCCCTGGGGACCATGCTTCTTTGATTCTGGCCCTGTTCCCTTTTCCATACTCACCTGTAGTCCCATTGCTCCCTTCACACAGCCCCTTACGCTCTGAGCAAGTGCATCTGCATAGGGGCAGGGGGGATAGACTCATAAATGGGGGCTTTCATTCCTTTGGATGCCCTCCTCCCTGGTGCCCTCTGTTTATCAGTAGATCCATTTAGTATTTATTTGGTAATTTTATACTCCTGATTCTCTCCTTAGTCTTTCTATGATCCCCTTTGTCCATGTTCCCTTTCAGAGATTTAATCATACTTTCTCCAGTCTTGATAGATAACAGGTGGTCCAGAGCTTCAGTAAGAAACCAGTCATACATGAGTGTTGGGAAAAGCTAAAGAGAGAGACTATATACTTAGCCCTTCTTAGCAGAAGGGAGATCTGAATCTTTCTGAGGGTAAGAAACAAGTGGGGCAGGAGGAGGGCTATATTGAGGAAGCCACAGGGAAGTGTATTGATTCCTTGTACTCAGAATAGTTTTCCTATTCTGGGGGTGGAAGGAGGCTCTTAAGGATAAGGAGATCTAGGCTAGACACATGTTTATGGAACCGTTTGGGGAGGAGCATGAGAAGTCACAAGGAGCAGGCAATGAATATGGTCCCTCTCAGTTTCATTGGTTGCTCCATTCCTTCCTGCCTTTAGGGAAGATTTGAATTTGGGCCAGAGTGGAGAAATACATACTTTAGGCTCCTTCTGGATATCTGCTTGATGCTCTGTTTTCATGCATAGGAAGGCACACGTGCCAAGGTATTAGGCTAATATCATGTGAAATGTTCAAAGTAATAGCCAGATAAATTTAATGTGATTAAATATAATCAGGTTAGAATATAGTTTAGCTAATAGGTCTTCAGGAAGGAGATACATTGCTATGAACATAGGCCACTACAAATTGGTATATTTTAAGGACGTATTTTAAGGTTAAAATTTGTGTAAGTAGAAGTGGAAGGGAAGGGAAATTTAAATAAACAGAGAAGGAGCAAAATCTTGGGGGGAGGGATAAGTATAAAACAGGTAAGTGTGCAAATGCCATTTGTGTAGAAATGGTAGAATGAGGTCAGAAAAGTATAGTGGGGCCAAACTTTTGGAGTAGGGTGATTGGAGGCAGGGGAAACCTCTGTTGGTTCTTGAAGCATGATTGGCATAGAAGCTGTTCATGCTAATGAGGCACCATGGGTCAGAAGTCTTTCCTACACCCAAATGAGCATTCTCTGGGAGAACTTGTCGAGAGAGTCCCACAGTTTAGAACCTAGTGCTATCTTTTATGGTCTCCGCACACACTCAGGGGTCCTTTCTGTTCCTGTCACTTTCAGCAGACTCTTCAGCTTCTGAGTTATTACAGAGAGGACTCTAAAGTGCATCATGACTCACACCAACTTTACCATCTTCCATCCTGCAGTTTTTGTCCTACTGGGCATCCCTGGGTGGGAGGCTTACCACATTTGGCTATCAGTACCCCTCTGCCTCATGTATATCACTGCTGTCCTGGGGAACACCATCCTGATAGTGGTCATCATCACAGAACGTAATCTTCATGAGCCCATGTACTTCTTCCTTTCTATGTTGGCCATCACAGACATCCTGCTATCCACCACTACTGTACCCAAAGCTCTAGCCATCTTTTGGCTCCATGCCCATAACATTGCCTTTGATGCCTGTGTCACCCAAGTTTTCTTTGTCCATGTGATGTTTGTGGGGGAGTCAGCCATCCTATTAGCCATGGCCTTTGATCGCTTTGTGGCCATCTGTGCTCCCTTGCATTATACAACAGTGCTAACATGGCATGTTGTGGGAAGGATTGCTCTGGCCATTGTCACCCGAAGCTTCTGCATCATCTTTCCAGTGATCTTCTTATTGAAGCGGCTGCCCTTCTGCCGGACCAACATCGTCCCTCATTCCTACTGTGAGCATATTGGAGTGGCTCGCTTGGCTTGTGCTGACATCACCATTAACATCTGGTATGGCTTCTCAGTGCCCATTGTCATGGTCATCTTGGATGTGATCCTCATTGCTGTGTCTTACTCACTGATCCTCCGAGCGGTGTTTCGTTTGCCCTCCCAGGATGCCCGGCACAAGGCCCTCAGCACTTGTGGCTCTCACCTCTGTGTCATCCTCATGTTTTATGTTCCATCCTTCTTTACATTATTGACCCATCGCTTTGGACATAACATTCCTCGACATGTCCATATCCTGCTGGCCAATCTTTATGTGGTGGTGCCACCAATGCTCAACCCCATCGTCTACGGTGTGAAGACTAAGCAGATCCGGGAGGGTGTAGCCCACTGGTTCTCTGACATCAAGACTTGGTGCTGTGCTTCCCCTCTGGGCTAATGGCTCCCCATGAATCTGAACTCCAAGCTTTACCAAGGAAACTAGGCATAAAATACAGAGTTTTTTTGGACTGAGAGGGCTTTTACTTCTCTTCCTCTTTCTTTTCCTTTTTTGTTGTCATCATTCCCTTCCAACTTTTCTTTTTTTTCTCTACTGGCTATTCATCTTTGCCTCCTCTCCTGTTTCTTTGTTTGCTTTATCTTGTCTTCTCATCTCCCTTCTCAACATCCCAGAGATAATAACTAAATGTACATGCCTCTGATGTGAACATTTGGTATCTTCAGTAGACCAGACGTACTCCAGAAACACAGAGAATTGAACACAACATGAAGTGGGTTATAAGCACATGGATGAAAATAATTTTATATTTAACGTCTGAAGGGGTTCCAGTTTTTTTTTAATCTCCAAATGTGCACTGATTGTTTGTACAGACTCAAGAAGCTCTGTCTCTTAACTTTTACAGTGGCAGGTATTATTTATTTATCTATTCTAAAATTCATTTATTTTTTTAAGATTTTTATTTATGTATTTGACAGAGGTAGAGACAGTGAGAGAGGGAACACAAACAGGGGGAGTGGGAGAGGGAGAAGCAAGCTCACCACTAAGCAGGGAGCCTGATGTGGGGCTCGATCCCAGGATCCTGGGATCATGACCTGAGCCGAAGTCAGCCGCCTAATGACTGAGTTACCCAGGTGCTCCTGGAAGGTGTTTATGAAAAACAGTCATGCATGACCTTCAGCCATCTGGAAAACTGTTCATTCTTCAAATTTCAGATAAAGAACTACCTTCCCTGAAAACTTTTCCCTCACTTTTCCAGCAATCCAAGACTGCTATCTTTGTATATTGATTGTATCTTGTACAAATCTCAAAATGTATTTAGTGAATTGTAATGGGTTGTTTCTTTATTTATACCCGAATTAACTGTAAGCTCCTTGAAATCAGAACAATGTGTGTCATTCATATTTGTACTCCAGTGCATTATAAAATGCCAGGCACATAACAAATGTTTGAAAAATGAATGAGAGCACAATCACCTCCTGATGTTAGAGCATGCATTTCTATTATGCACTCAAATGATCAGCTAAATTAGTCCACAAACCAGTGATGAGTAAACCAGTTCCTCACAAAGGCATTTTGGTGTCGGGGAGGCAAAGAAGCTGTAGAGTGCAGAGCTTCTTACTTACACCTTTGCTGTAACACAGAGACCAGGGAATAGACTAGAGAAGGAAGAAACAGGGCTCTCTTGATTTTCTAACCTGGCCTCTGACCCTTCTCAGTGTTAGGAATTATAGCACATTGTTCCTGGACAGGTTAGTAGTTTGGGGTAGTCTTTTGGAGTTTAAAGTCTTGCCCCTCATTCTTTCATGCTTTTTCAGAAGAGATCATATACATTCATTTCTTCAACCACCATTGACACAAATGAGTCCAACATCCCTCTCTCCACCCTAGAAATCTTTTTTGAGTTTTAGATGCATAAATATAGCTATCAACTGGATTTTTCCTCCAGGACTTAGAGCTCCCATTAAGGCTAGCTTTTCTTCCTATTCCATCCCTTTTCTTAGGAATTAGATTATGATGATTCCATCAGCTTCACTGAGCTGGAAACCCTGGGGAGTTTCTCAACTTCTTCCTCTCTATCTTGTTCCTCAGAAGTTAATGATTATTACCAATACTGATTGTACCACTAGATAATTATGTGGCTAATATTTGCAGTGCTGTCAGGATTAAAGCCCTATCACTATTATTTTCTAGCTGTGTCAATGTGTGAAACATATATAGTATCTTTAGTCCTCATTTTTTTTCATCTGTAAAATGGGGATAGCAATAATACCTCATAGGGTTATTGAGAAGATTACATGAAATAAACCATATATATAATAACTGAGAAGATGAAATGACATAAACCATATGTATAGTACTTAATACAATCCTTGGCTCATAGTAGATATCTGAGAAATATTTCATTAATGCTATGTTCTTAGTATTGTTAATTTTCCTTTAAACATTGCCTCTACCAATTTCTTAAGTCTGTTATCATCTTTCACCTCAGATAATGCATTAGCTCCTTAATCGATTTTATTGTTTTCAGTCTTTTATACTGTAACCTAAATTATAAATTGACTTGAAATTAAACATTCTAAAAGGTAGAGGTGTCAAATACTTTCAGGCAATCTTCATTACTTATAGAAGTGTTTTCCATAGACTATTCTGCAGAAATAGCAGATATCATATTAGATGTTTTATAAAAAAGTTCCATGGTCAAATAAGTGAAAAATGCTGACACTGTGGGTCATGCATGTAGTTGTCCAAGGGAAGGCTAGAGTTTGCAGCATATCCCACAGTAATCTGACCATAGATATTTGTGTCCATGTCCATATCATTTTTCTGATTGCACATCAATTCACATCTCTAAAATAACCTAGTGTTCCATTAGCTGCAGTTTAGAAATCATAGGACTATAGGATAATTTCTAAGCTAAGCATTAACTTAATAATGTAGTCCTAATTTTTCCGTTTCTATCTCAAAACACACCACCAGATAGCAACCTATTAGTATATAATAGTATTAATAATTACAACTTAAAACAATAGCTAATGTTTATTAAGGGATTAATCTATGATGGGAACCATGTTAAGTGCTCTGCTGCATTAACTTATTTAATTTAATTTATTAATCCTTACACAGCCTTATGAGATAGTACCTTTGCTATCTGTTTTATACACAGGGGCACCCAAGTTCCAGAGAGGATGAATAATGAAGGCCACTCACCTGGCAAATGGTAGAGTATTGATGTCAATTCCTTTTTGAAGTCTTCACCAATCCCCCCAAGTTAGAGGTGATAACTTTGTCCTCTGGCTTTCCACAGCAGTGACATTTATATTTCAATCAAAGGTTAATTACTCCATGAAACCATCAGAGCTTGGGTTCTGTGAGAGCACAGAATATGTCTTAATCATTGTTACAGTTCCAACATCTAGCATAGGATTCATGATGCATATTTATGGATTGATTAATTTGAAATGTTGGTGAAGTAGTTGACCTCTGGACCCTTCACTGTTAAATATTATCTAATTTTATGACTGAAAATCATTTGGACACACACATACATACCACTTAGTTCCTTCTGATCTATTTCTTCTACATCTCCACAGGTTTCTATGTACATTGAGGTCCAACAGGTATAAGCAGGGTTTCAGTGTTCTGTGTACTAACAGCAACTCAAATCCGCTCTGTCCATTATCTTAACTGGATACATGGAGTCTTTAATAGATGCAGTATGTACAGACTGCTGTAGGTAGGGCATAATGAGATTGCCCACTCTCTCTGGTTCCTGGGTGATCTCTGGAGATCGGTCTTGCTGGGGTCTGCCTCTTTCTAATTAAACCAGATGCTTCCTAAAGACCTAGTGGAGTAGAAGCTCTCTCCTTGCCCAAGGGATTCCTGTGGATGAGGTCTAAATACTGTCCTATTTCACTCAGCTTCTTTCACATGTTGAGGAAGAACTTTCTCTTGAACTGGGGTAAGTTTCTGGGAAGGGGATAAATATTTTGTTCCTGGGAATTTTAGGTTTGCTTGGAATAAACTTAATAAACTATTGATTCAGATGAGATCTTCTTGATTCCTCTGGATAGTGTAGTATAAGTACATACTATCCAGTGTGTACATCTTGACATCTTGGACTGCTGCAGACGTTTTATTACTATGTAGGGCTGGGAGTATGACTAATATTTTTCCAGAATTAAAGTGGTTTAAAAAAATATTGAACACTGGGGGTGCCTGAATGTTTCAGTTGGTTAAGCATCTTCTCTTGTTTTTTGGCCCAGGTCATGATCTCATGGGTCTTAAGTTCAAGCCCCGTGTTAGGCTCCTCACTCATCAGAGAGTCTGCTCCAAGATTCTTGTCCTCTACCCTTCCCCAAGTCATGAGCTGGCAAGCACATTCTCTCTCAAATAAATAAATAAATCTTAAAAGTAAAAAAAAAAGAACACTGAAAAGTAAGTATATTAAAACTCACAACATTAAGTTTAAATATACTAATTATGTAAAATTAAAATTTATTATGATTCTAGTGGTTTTAATGGGAGAAACTCATAAATAATGCTTTCAAAATAAAATTAGGGAAAAAGTTAACCATTAAAAGCACATGAAAACATATATATAGGAGCTCCCATTTCTCTTTTGCCTTGAGCTCTGATATGGCTCAGTACAACATAGTCAGTCCTATCTTTATTTAAAATTTTGGTGACTTGTTCATCATGGATATTTTGCATTAATTTTGATTTGAAAATTGTATTAAAATATGTTTATTGAGCTTTTGGTGCATGCTTACATTTTGTACTGAGGTAAGTTCTCATTCATTTCACCTTAGTCCTTGCCTTAGAAGACTCAGCACCTGGAGGGCAGACCAGAGTCACAAAGAAATGTGGCCCCTGCTTGAATCTTTCCATAAACCTGATGGTTAGAAATATGCCTTTCTGGGGACGCCTGGGTGGCTCAGTTGGTTGAGCGGCTGCCTTCGGCTCAGGTTGTGATCCCAGTGTCCTGGGATCGAGTCCCGCATCGGGCTCCTTGCTCGGCAGGGAGCTTGCTTCTCCCTCTTCCTCTGCCTGCCTCTCTGTCTGCCTGTGCTGGCTCTCTCGCTCGCTCTCTCTCTCTCTCTGACAAATAAATAAATAAATAAATAATCTTAAAAAAAAAAAAAAAGAAATATGCCTTTCTGTTTCAGGAGCAAAGACATTTCCCTATGTGTTCAAGCCACAGTGAGGTGGGATTTTCTGTTACTTATAAAGTGTTGTAATTGATAAGAGGAAGAAGAAGAGAATTAACTTATTCATTTTTAATTTTCAGTTTGCTTTTACACCTAACTATATGCCATGACATACTTTTTTTTCTTAAAAATGGAAACAAAAATTCTATTTTTTATGTTTAATTAGTCAGCATATAGTACATCATTAGTTTTTTTAGTTAATTTTTTATTTTTATTAATATATTCTGTATTATTTGCCCCAGGGGTACAGGTATGTGAATCATCAGGCTTACACATTTCATAGCACTCACCATAGTACATACCTTCCCCAATGTCCATAACCCAGCCACCCTATCCCTACCTCCCCACCTCCCAGCAACCCTAAGTTTGTTTTGTGAGATTAACCATCATTAGTTTTTGATGTAGTACAGAACAGTCTATTGTACAGTATATGCCATAATTTATTTTTTTGCCCTATTGATGGATATGGAAGTTGCTATAATTTCTTTTTTTATAACAACAGTACAGCAATGAGTATCCTTATAGAAATATCTATGTGTTCTCTTGCTGTGTAACCAGCACTGGAGGCTAATTTTTTTCTTATGTTTTCCAATTTGATAGAAAAACTATGACATTTCAATTTGACAGATTTTCAAAGTTTTGAGCATCTATTCATGTGTATATTGGCCATTTATTTTTCTTGTGGTATGAATTGCCTATTTTGATTCTTTGCATATTTTTTTCCTCATTCATTTATACTAACTTTTAATATTTAAGGATATTTGCCTTTTGTCTATTAAATGTTTTATAATTTTTTCTCCTGGAATTTTTATTTATTCTCCTAGAATAGTCTACATTTTTGCACAATTACATCATTCAATTATTACTGTCCATGAAATACCATTTTCTTAACTTACTCAGAAAGATCTTTCCTTACTTAAAAAATATATATTTTCTGGTTTTCTCCTAAGACTTTCACTTTAATTTTTAATATTTTTTTGGTTTTATTTTTAAAATATACATCTTCAATTTATCTAGGATTTCTTTTTGTTTAGTGAGTGAGGTGGGAACTAATTTTATTCTTTTATAAAAATATCATTGCTCAATATCCCAGTGCCATTAGTTGACTAGGCCTTCCTTTCCCCCACTAAATTGAAATGGTATTTTATTACACTTAAAATTCCAAATATATTAGTTTCTGGGCTCTCTGTGTAGTTTTATTGATCTGCTGACTAATAATAGCTGGCATTTGTTTAGTATTTTTATGCTAGGTATTATACTAGGCAGATTAAAGAAAGCATTTGATATAATCCTTGCAGGATAAATAGGAATAGGTCATTTTCATGGATTAGGCTAAATTTCTGCAATGTGAAAAACTTGCCTTTTATTAATAATCAGGAGATTGGAAGCCCAGAATTTGAACCTGGAGAAGGCTTCTCAAATGATAAATATTTAACCTGTGAATTAGAAGGTTCAATTCACAGGTTAAATCTACTGAGCTTCCTCAGTAGATTTAACAAACATCAAAGGTAGAAAAGTATGTTCCAGATTAAGAGGAAAGCTTAAGAAAAGTCATGAAGATTGGAAAACTGAGTCTTTGTGTGGAGAATAGATCATGGTCTATTTAATGTCCATGTAGTTTAATGTCAGAGTACCTAAAGGAGACTAAAGCTAGAGAAGAGAGTAACAGTGGGATTGTAGAAGGCTTTGCATGCTTGAGAAGTTTGAGCTTTATCTTTTAATGAAAAAATCATTATATAAAAGTTTTAAGTGAAAATCCAATAAGATTTTTGTTTTTGTGCATTCCAGCCAGGCTGCAACATAGCTGGCGGGTATGGGGTGGGGTTTGAGGATAGGAAGCTGAGAAATGGGAAGCCCAGTTAGTTAGGATGCCATTGCGCCAGAACAAATGAAGAATGCTTAAAGCCAGAATAGGAACATGTAAGTGAGAATGGGGAGGCATTTATGGCTACCGGACATTGCTGAGGTGTGACAAGGAACCTTTATTTATATTTGTGTTTGTAATGATAATGTAGGAAATAAAAGCACAACAATCTCTAAGTCAAGGCATTAGTGATTGATTTAATTATCTAATGTTCAACTTTTAGTGAAACTTATTGTTGGTTTTGCCCACTGACTCTCTTTATGTAGTCTTCATAGAGAGACTCCCAAAGCGGGCATGTTTGGTGCTAACTTCATCACCTTCCGCCGCACTGTGTTCATCCTACTTTGCATTCCGGGACTGGAGAACTATCACACCTGGCTTTCTCTCCTCTTCTGCCTTATGTACATCACTGCAGTATTGGGAAATGGAGCCCTTGACCTTGTTGTCTTCAGTGAATGCACCCTCCATGAACCCATGTATGTCTTCCTCTCCATGCTGGCTGGCACTGACATCCTGCTGTCTACCACCACCATTCCCAAGGCCCTGGCTGTATTTTGGTTTCATGCTGGGGAGATTGCCTTTGATGCCTGCATCATTCAGATGTTTTTCATCCATGTTGCCCTTGTGGCTGAGTTAGGTTTCCTGTTGGCCATGGCATTTGACTGCTATGTGGCCATTTGTACTCCCTTGAGATACACAGCCATCTTAACTCCTATGGCAAATTGGAAAAATGACTGACAACCTGGGGTTGAAGCATTGGGACTATTTTCCCTATCATATTCCAGCTAAAGAGGTTGCCATACTGTCAAACTAATATCATCCCCCACTCATATTGTGAGCACATTGGAGTGGCTAGATTGACCTGTGATAACATCATTGTCAGTATCTGGTATGGCTTCTCAGTGCCAATGGCATCAGTTTTGGAAGATGTTGCACTCATTGGTATTTCTTACACTTTGATTCTCCAAGCTGTGTTTAGACTTCCTTCCCAGGATGCCTGGCACAAGGGTCTCAATATATGTGGTTCCGACATTGAAGTCATTCTCCTCTTTTTATCCCATCCTGTTTTAATTTCTTGACCCATTAGTTTGGCAAGAATATCCCCCACCATGTCTACATCCTTCTGGCACATCTGTGTGTTAATTCCCCACCCCCCATCATGCTTAATCCCATCATCTATGGAGCAAAAACCAAGCAAATCAGGGACAGTATGGCTCACATGTTATCTGCTGTGGGGAAGTCTTGAGAAACGTCATGTTTCTTTCACAATTTTCTCTTACTAGCAGGAGAAAAAAGAACTTAGCAACAAAGTTCTCAAGTGTAGGCACCTTAGTTTACTGAAGCAGAAAGTACATAGTTTTGGAATAAAATGTGTCTGGATTCAAATCCTAGTTCCCTTACCTCCTGATTTTTCACCATGGTTAGGTTCCCACCTTTTGGAAATTTAGTCCTAACCTATAAAATAGAACCAACTGTACCTATGCTGTAATGGTTTTGTAAGGACTAAAATTTATAAACTACTTGGTACATTGCTCAGCACTTAGTGGGCTCTTGATGTCAGCCATAATTCTAACTTGGAAGTTTACTATCAGAGGAAGATGTTTTAGATTTGATGTATGTGAGATATCCAATATTTCTGGAGGCTGTATGTGGAATCTAAAAAAGCCAAACTCATAGAAATAGTATAGTAGTGTTAACCAGGTATGGGGGGTGGTTAATGGGGAGATGTCGGTCAAAGGGTACAAACATCTAGTTATAAGAAAATAAGTTCTGGGGATCTAATGTACAACATGGAAATTACAGCTCATTATATTGTATTATACACTTGAAAGTTGCTAATAGAGTAGATCTTAATGTTCTCACCACTAAAAAGAAATGATAATTATGTGAATTATGTGATGTGATGGAGGTGTTAGCTAACACTGTGGTGGCAATCATTCTGTAATATATAAGTATATAAATCAACACATTGTACGTCTCAAACTTACACAGTGTTATGTGTCAATTATATCTGAATAAAGCTGGGGAAAATAACACTTGGAGGAGAGCCACTAGTGGTTTTCTCTATAGCCTGGAAACACGGTTTCTGAGTGTTACATTTAAAAATTTTGTCCACTGGAGAGTGACTGCCTAAAAATTTTGGAGAAGGATCTCTTTGGCTCAGTTGAAGTCATATGTTTACTCATAGTCCAAAGTGTTGTGAGGGAGGAGTGGTGGTGCCTCCTTGTCAACCATATGAGTAGGGAGGACATTTTTCAGAAAAGCAGTTACTGAAAGCTGTCAGCTACAGTTATGTGGCAGATCAGAGGCAGAAAGGCAAAGGATCCAAATCTCTTGATTTTTAGAGACTTCTGTATTTAAGTGTATTTACGTGTTTACTGTCTATATTCCCTTTCAGACTGTAAACAGTATGGGGGCGAGGTCATGTCTTCCTTGTTTACTATTTCATCTCCAGCATCTCACACTCAATCCAAAAGCCTCCACCATTCTTTTTTATTTTTAATCCTTTTTTTTAAAGTAAACTCTGCATGCAACATGGGAATCTAACTCACAACCTCAAGATCAAGAGTCACTTGCTCTACCAACAGAGCCAGCCAGGCACCCCAAAAGATCTATCATTCTTTCACCAAAGCATATAAAATAGTAAATAGGAAAGAAAGAGAAGAGAGAGAAATATCTTATTGAAGATAGTTTATAGTTTTCTTTTTAAATTAATATTATTTCATGAGAATTTCCTCTTGTAATTATGAAGTCTTTTAAAAAATATGTATTTATTTATTTATGAGAGAGAGAGAGAGACATAGAAAACAAAAAGCAAAATGGCATTATAAGTCCAAACATATAAACAGTAACATCAAATGTGCAGGGACTGAACACTGTGATTGAAAGTACTCTAAAAGTACAGTTTGAAATTTATAAAGTAAAAATATAAGCTATATAAACAAAAGTCATAAGTGTTTGAGTGACTATATTAATGTCATATAAGACAGACTTTAAAACAAGTATTTCTAGAGTCATTTAATAATGATAGAAGGACCAATACCTTAGAAAGTACATTATCTATAAATGTTTGGCACCTATCCATACAGCCCCAAGTGTATGAAACAAAATCTTACATAATTGATTCTTAAACCATGTTTTAGTTATTTTCTTAGATATTACTTTATATCTTTATACTCTTTTTATCACAATTTATATGAATAAAAACTTGATTCTGATAAAATATAAGAACTTTGTTTTAATATATCTATATTACTTCCTCCTTCTTTGTTATCACTATTGTATAAATATTATATCTTTATGTGTTACAAACCCACCAACAGAGTGTTATTATTATTGATCTTATAGTCTTATCTTTTAAAGAAGTTTTGAGAGAAAAAAATGAAATATCTTTTATACAGTCATTATATTTACCTACATATTTAACATTTTTATTTTCTCCATTTCTTCCTATGGATTCAACATACTGTCTGGTGTTACTTCCTTTCCTCTGCATTTTTCTTTAGTATTTCCTATAAGGCAAGTCTGCTGGCAATGAATTTTTTCAGCCTTTTTTTTTCTGTCTATGATAGTGTTTATTTGCCTTTATGTTTTGAGGGCTAATTTTGCTGGATATAGAATTCTTGGTTGACACCAAGAATGTTCAGAACTTGGGATATGTCATGTTATTCTCTTCTGGCCTCTAGGAGTCATCATTTGTAATGTGTGTTTGCTTGTGATGAGTTATTTTTCTCTTGCTGGTTTCAAGATTTTTCTCTTTGTCTTTAGTAGGCTGACTCTTATGTGTGTAGACTAAAGAGATATAGGTCTCTTTGTTTTTATCATAATTGGGACTCTGATGTTCTTTGATATGTAGATTATTGTTTTTTTCATAAATTGTTTTTTACCAATATTTCTTTAATACATTTTTCTGCCCCATTCTTGCTTTCTCTTCTCCTTCTGTTCATTTTTTTTAAATCATTTTTTTTCTCTTTGTACTTCAGATTGTATACTTTCCCTTGATTTATTTTCAAGTTCACTGGGCTTGTTTGTTTGTTTGTTTGTTTTTCATGCCCTCTCAGATCTGCTGTTGAGCCTGTCTATGAGTTGTTCCTCCCATCCCAGTTATACTTTTCAACTCCAGAAATTCCATTTGATTAATATGTACAGTTTCTATCTCTTTATCGAGATTCTCTCTTTGTACAGTCACTGTCCTCATATTTTTCTCTAATTCTTTAAGTGTGGTTCCCTTTTATTCTTTGAACATATTTATAATGGCTTCTCTGAAGCCTCTTTTCAAGAAACACAATATCTAGGTCTGCTGAGAGTCAGTTTTGATGACTGCTGCCTCCCCTGCTGCCCCCCTCATAGGTCATACTTTTTTCTTTCTCTACATCTCTCCAACTTAAAAAACAACTTTTTAAAACTAGGCATTTTAAATAACTTTTCTTTTCTGATTCTCCCCTAACCCCCATAAGTGTTGTTGCTATTTTGTTTGTTTTGAGTGGCTTTTCCTGGCATCTCTTTCACAGCTTTCACCTGACTTCTCTGCTCAGATATTTTTAAACTTAAAATTTTACTGTTAAGCCTGGAATTTAATGAGTTTCCCTGTGTCTGCATAGCTTAGTGGGCTACCAGTGATTTATCAGATTTTGTGTCTAAATACCTTGAGCCAGTAAGAGCTGTCTCTTATGCTGTGGATCTGTGTTCAGCTTGGGAAGCAACATCCAAAGTTCAGGCAGTTTTCAGGTCTGCCCCTGCTTTAATTTTCCATTGGTTTTCCTAAGTGTCTTCTGCATGTGTACTCAGCCTCTGGACAGGTTAGGATGTGTGGAGAGTTTGGGTTCTCCTTGTTTTCCCTTGAATGTCTGTACAACCTTCCAGTCAGCTGGACATGTGTGAAGAGCTTATTAAACCCTCTAAGCTTCTCTCATTGCTACTAACTCCCTGAAAACCTCTGGCCAGTCTCCTAGTCTGGGGCTAACTCATCCAGAACCAGATCATCATCCTCTGGCTAGGATGACTGCAGGGTTTTCCCATTCAACACTGGATAGGAGTTTTCCACTCTTCATTCCAAATCAAGTCAGCCCCTTCCAGTAGTGAAGCTATTGATTTTATACCCAGTCTTCCTCTGGTGAAACTGTCATACTGACCAAGCTGGCTTTGGAGGAGGTTAGATGGGAGCCACCCCAGGCAAGAGCAACAGAGTCATGTCCCTTCTAGCGGACATTCAGCAACTGTTCAATAAACTTTGTCTCTCAGTTTGTGGTTGGTGTCCAGAACCATGATATGAGTATTTCTGATAATTATTTATAATTTTATAGAAGAAGATTTATGACCTCTCCAAACCATTTTGTACTAAAAATTCCTTTGTGGTAAGATGAACACATTCCCTCAGTATTATGTTTGGCCAAGCAAAAAATTAGTCTTATGACTAATACTCTTCCCACAGAAGAGTCAGAAAGTCAGAAAGAGTCCCACCCTCAGCCATGTGGGGACCTGTGAGCATTCTACTAACTGTAGGGATTCCAGATAAAATATATGTCACCAAGTTAAGTTTGAATTTCAGATAAACAATGACAAATTTTTTAAAGTATGAATAGATACCAAATATTGCATGACACATACTTTTACTTTTATTTGCTATTTATCTGAAAATAAAACTTAACTGACATTCTGTATCTTTATTTGCTAAATCTGGCAACTCTCCCTTGTCCATTTGGATTTTGACACTGGTCCTAGGACATTGGTTTTACTTCCTCCCAGTACTTTCTCTCTCTTTCTCTCTCACTCTCTTCCTTTATGGTGAGATTTCTCTTTGTGGTATTTTCTATGATCTTTGATGCAGAGAAGATTTAGAGTCTGTTAGGATCATCATCCACTCTTTGGGAAAAATCATATTATATTAAAATCCAATATGAAAGGTTATCGAGGCAGGTAATCCCATTACTTTTCTTCTAGAAAGCTTTCTTGGCTCCTCCATATATAGTGAGAGAGATCAAGCTTTGTCAAATCATAAAATAGTTTATGTTACATTCTTCCATATACAATTAATTTTTATTGTACTGATTTCTAGAAGAAGGAAAATATGCTGCCTTTAGTGTTAGACAAGCATCTGGCAACATTAAAAAAATAGAAACTTATTGTATATACTGTTTTACTCCTTTGAAGTATACAATTCAGTGGTTTTTAGTATATTCATAGAAATGTGCAACTATCACCATTACATAATTCCAGAACACTTTCATCCCCACTAAAGAAGTGTTATCCATTAGCAGTCATCGCCATTTTCCCACACTCAACATCCCCAGCCTCTGACAAACACTAATCTACTTTCTGTCTCTATGGATTTGCCTATTACACACAATTCCTATAAATAAAATTATATAATATATGACCTGTTATGTCTGGCTTCTTTCAGTTAACATAATGTTTTAAAGATTCATTCCCATTGTAGTATATGTCAGTACTTCATTCCTTTTATGTTTTGTTTTGTTTTTAACTTCATTCCTTTTTATTGTTGGATAATATTCCAAAATATGGATATACCTCATTTTATGTATCCATTCATCAGCTGATGCATGTTTGAGTTATTTCTATGATTGTAACTTTTAGATGTAAATCGCTTCCATTAAAAACAATGTGTATAGTTCCACTTAGTCAGGAACAACCTCTCATATTTATTTTGTTTACAACGTTTTTATTTCTAGACAGTTTGAATTTTTGTTCATGTGTTAGCTAAAAAATGATATTTCCTAATGAAAGAGGGAAATTGGACTGCAACTTGGGTCTGTTGGTTTTCAAAACCTGTGCCCTTTTGTAATATGACATATCACATTCTTCAAGTTTGTGTCATTTTTGGGACACATTCCTATCTAACCCAAACACCCTCTGGAAGCCTACTCTGAGTTCCTGGGCCCTAAGAGCATATACCATGGGGTTGAGAGCTGGAGGGATGACAATGTTGAGCACATTTAGAAGAGCAGGGAAGATGGGAACAGCTCTTCCTGCCAGATGGGCTATAGACACTACCACAATGGTTGTGTAGAAGAAGAAGATGAGGATGAGATGAGAACTGCAGGTGCTCAGAGCCTTGACTATTGCCTCAGTGGAGTTCAGCCTCAGTACGGAGCGAAAGATCAGAACATAGGAAATAAAGACTAGAACCATGTCACTTCCACCAAGGACCCATGCCAAAGCCAACTGATAAAACCTATTAATGGTAATATCATCACAGGCCAAGCCGGTGACCCCTGGGTTGGAGCACATGCAGTGCTCAATTTCATTCCTGGAGCAATAGTGTCTCTGGGCAGCCAGTACAGGCACTGGGATGGTCAACAGTACATTTCTAAGGACCATGAACACTGTGGCTTTTACCACAAAAGCTTCAGTAACTATGGAGGAGTACTGAAGTGGGTGGCAGATGGCTACATATCTATCCACAGCCATGCAGAGGAAGATGCCTGACTCCATGCTAATAAAACAGTGAACAGCATAAATTTGCGTAAAGCACTCGGGGAGGCTAATGGCCTTGACATCAAACCAGAAGATGGCCAGAATCTTGGGCATGATGGTAGTAGCTAAGCCAATGTCCACTATTGCCAGGATACTAAGGAACTGATACATGGGCTGATGCAGGTTATGCTCATGGTGAACAGTGATCACAATGAGAGTGTTGCCACCAAGAGCTAAGAAGTATATCAGAGCCAGTGGCAGGGAGAGCCAGTGCTGCCATTCGTGAATGCCTGGGAGCCCCATCAGAATGAACTTAGACACTTGAAATCTTGAGCTGTTGGGTGCGTTCTGGGAGATATCCATATCTTGTGGAATCTGAATTGGTAGTGTCTGCCTGTAGATCCAGGGAAACAAGAAGGAAGCTTGGTTAAGTGTCCAGCTGAGATTCAGATTTAAAGATATAAGATTCACTCATAGTCCCTTTCATCAAGATATTACACCGTGTCCCTTGTCTGTGGAAAATGTTCAGAAGAGAGTAACTGAGATGGCCAACATAAGCCCTAAAAGGAGGATACAGAAGAAACAAAGTCAGAGGGGAATCATTTACAGGCCTCATGTCACTCAGTGGCATTTTTCTACCTGGAGCAAGAGGGTATAGACAAAGTGGGAGACACAGTCATGAATATTCTGATTTCTCAGGAGTTAAACACTAAGGACAGAATAGATACAGCCCTTCTTGGAGGTCTTCCAAGGAAGAACAAGAAATCAAAACAGGAATTATCATAACAGTTTTGTTTTGAATAGGGTTTAGATGTTTTTGCAAAAACTGCTTTGAAAGAGGACTTTTTCAAATTTGAGGAAATTGAAGTTCACAGAAGTTAAGTGATTTATTTGAGGCTATAGTTTTAAATGATAAATGCACTGGAGCTAAAAATCTTAGTATTCTGTATTTAGCTGCTATGCAAATTTTGTTAAACTATTCCTGATGGCTTAGTAAAAATGGTTCTTTTAAGGTATAACCCCTTTTCCCTTTTTGGTTATAAAAGTTAAATTGAAAACACATTAAAACCTATATTTTTCAATTTATTTGATTTTAAAATACAAGATATATAAGATGATTAAATTAGTAACAACTTTCCTACCACTTCCAGATTTTAGTAGGACTTTTCCAAGAACATTATTTAAAAAAATGGATAATACCATGTATTTCCTTAAATGAATTTTAAAATGTACTAGATTTAATTTTCATAATTTCTGTATATATTTTGACATTTAAATATTTAGATATTTATACTTAAGTGAAATCGGTGTTTACCATAATAACTTTCCGTAACAGTACCTCCCCATTTGTGAGGTCTTTATTTTTATTCAAATCTTGCATGGCTGTAGAACATTTTCAAGGTATTTTAACAGCAAGGGAAAATAGGCAGTAAATCTTGAGTGAATAAGAAAATCATCTTCAGAATTTTGATTGTTATTCTCATTACTCTTTTTTCCTGTTTTTAATGGTTCATTACAAAAATGTTACTCATTTATCTTGAATAGATTTTGATCTATAATGGGAAGAATATATTGTTTTATTTTTCTTCAAATAGCAAAACAATACTTTTAGTTTCTTTTCCCATTGACTACTAACTCCTCCTTTTGTTTGCAATAAGTTTTTATATTTATTCTGTTTCATTTTTCTATCTGTGCATTGTGGTATTACCACAGTGAGCAAAACTTCTTCAGATTTATAAGAGATTTTGAGGTTGAAATGCTGGGGTTTGGAGTGAATTGTCGAGAAAGAATTTCTGAGACGTCTTTGGTGCAAAAGTGTTTTATTAAAGCACAGGGACAGGACCTGTGGGCAAGAAGAACTGCATTGGAGTTGTGAGGGGTGGCAGATTATATACTTTCAAGTTGGGAGGGGGATGAGGGATAGCGTAAGTCTCTGAATTTTAGAAGTGAGGTTTCTAGGACCTTGAGGGGCTAGCTATTGTTAGGAAAAGGTGATTTATTACTGTCTAATAAAACCCTAGTTATGGGACCCTTCAGATGTATATCAGTGGGCCATATGCTTGGAGGATGATTGCCAACCTGTATCTTGAAGGACAGGAGAAGTTTCCAAAGGAATTTTTTTTTTCTGGTTGTCAAATGATCCTTTATTGAAATATTTTCCTTTGTAGTTCTTCACTAGCCAGGCATTCCACTGCACCACTCTGATGCCATCTAGGATGTCATGAGGGTCATGGCCATCAACATGGCAGCCCATAGACGGGGCAGTCCCCAGGATCTATTTAATCGTTCCAGAGAGTTCTCTGGCTAAAAACCAATGCTGCATCTGCCAGGCAATATTGACAATCTCATCAAGTGGTATTTCCACTGTGCTTACTGTTTTTCTGCTTCATTCTGTCTCTTGGTGATTCCTTGAGGGCTTTGATAATTAGGACAGAGGCAGAAGGTACTGCTTCAATCTGGGCTTGTCTATTCTGAATGGTCAGTTTTACTGTCATCCTCAGACCCTTCCAGTCACCAGTTGCCTTGGGGATCTCATCACCAACGCTTTTTGAAGACAGACCCAGCAGGTCGATCTTCAGGGCCAGAGAGATGTAGCACCAACTTTGCCACTGAGGCACATCAGGAATATAACTTTGATCTCATTGGGGTTGAATGTGGATGGCATGGTTGAGGTGGCTGGTGTCTGATGAACCTGGATTCAGGATGACTGAAGTCAGTTGTACCTCTGCCTACTCTGAGCCAAAGGAATTTTTATATGTAATAGTAGACTTACAGGATCCTGGAGGTTGGGATGATGTTAAGCTAAGATTGCCTTTTGCCCTTGGCAATGTGTTAACATCAAGGCAGTTGAATTCCTAGACAAAGGTCACTCGTTCTGTCTTAAGGACTTGTCAATGGGCTGTAAGTTGTAGAGAATTCAATTTTTTTCTTTTGCTTTTGTTCCCCACATCAATTTGAGATATAATAGATCTTTTTTCCACTCAATATTTTACATTTAAAATTTTAAAACTCCTACGTTTAGACTGCTAGCAACACTGTACATTCTTTTGTTGATTTCAAAAAAACCCCAATTTAATTTGGATCCTATGAAATATGAAAACTAATTTATGAACATTAGCACATTCCATATCTTGGCTATTATAAATAATGCTGAAATAAACATGGGGTATATATGTATATATTTTTTGAATTAGTGTTTTTATTTTCCTGGTAAATACCCAAAAGTGGAATTGATAGATCATATAGTAGTTCTATTTATAATTAAAATGTTTTTCTTTTATTCAGCAATTTGATTTGTCTTTTATTTTTAAAGGTTTTATTTATTTATTTATTTATTTGTCAGAGAGAGAGAGGGAGAACACAAGCAGGCAGAGTGGCAGGCAGAGGCAGAGAGAGAAGCAGACTCCCTGGTGAACAAGGAGCCTGATGAGGGACTTGATCCCAGAACCCTGGGATCATGACCTGAGCCAAAGGCAGATGCTTAACTGACTGAGCCACCCAGGCGTTCCTGATTTGTATTTACTTAAATTTCATATACATCTGTCACTGAAATCTATTATTTATGTCTCAACATTTCAAACTTTATTTACTTAATTATTTTTTAAAGATTTTATTTATTTGTCAGAGAGAAAGAGCACAAGCAGAGGGAGAAGCAGACTTCCTGCCGAGCAAGAAGCCTAATGTAGGACTTGTTCCCAGGACCGTAAGATCAGGACCTGAGCTGAAGGCAGATGCTTAATCAACTGAGCCACCCAGGCATTCCAACATTTCAAAATTAAAAAACAAAACAGGTGGTGGGTATTATGGAGGGCACGCATTGCATGAAGCACTGGGTGTGGTGTAAAACTATGAATTCTGTTACGCTGAAAAGAAATGAAATAAAAAAAAAAATAAAACCAAAACCAAAACCAAACCAAAATAAAACAAAAAACCCCAAACCATCCCCCCTCCATATTTGAAGTTTTATTAGTGGATTTTTCCCCTAGAGTTTCTTTACTTTCTTTTTTTAAAAGATTTTATTTATTGAGATCATGACCTTATCTGAAATCAAAAGTTGGACATGCAACTGCCTGAGCCACCCAGGTGCCCCTCTAGAGTTTATTTTCTAATTAATTGTTGGTAGTACATAGGAAACTTGCTGATTTCTATTTTGCTTTGGATTAACTTCACTATTTTATTGTTCACTATTAATACTTTTTCATTTTTTTCTCTTTGATTTTCTAGTAAGACCTCATTAATGTTATAAATATGATAATTTGGAACTCTCTTTTCCAAATATAGCTCTCATTTATGTTTTTCTGCTTTGTTTTAATCAGAACAACATAAAACAGTGCTACCAGCCAATCTCATTTTCCCCCCATTGGTTGATTTTATAAAATATTCTACATTGAGAATGGTGCTGGCTTTTGTGTTTTACAAATAAAACCAATTAAGAATGTGTTTTAAATACTGCAATAGTTCCAAATCATTGAAGAATTGAGACTCATGATTCATAATATCCTTTTATTTTGGGGATCTTTGCCTTATAATTTATCATTCAAGAATCACTTAGCTTGGTTGTTTACTCACCAAAGCTTTACTAAGCAGCTCCTGTGTGCCTGACACTGTGGCAACCAAGGGGTTTTCTTTTCACATTCCCCTGGCTGGAGAGCCCCACTGTCTGAAATATAGCCATGTCAGAACTCAGCCACAAATTCCCAGATTAGAGCTCTTAACCTCTGCCCCGGTGAAGAGATTGATGGAAGGTAAAGAAAGGCAAGGTAAGAAATCCAAGGACAGGGAGCCAGATTCATAGACAGGGACAGAATCCTGAGAGGGGAACTGTCTCCACTGATTCCCCTTCCAGGGTCCATGATAGTGGCTAATTTACTTACTACTGCAGGAGGAGCCATGAAGATGCCTCCAGGCTGGTTCTTCCGTCTGGGCTACTTCCCCTCTCCTGGCTGCTGCTGCCTATGCTGGGCCTTTTGTTGCTCAGAGCAGATGTGTCCCTTTCCTACCACTCCTGGGGTTTTGGATGTGAATCACAGGTCTGAAATCACCTGGTTTTGGTCTGACCCCCCACCCCAACCCAGGCTTACCCCATGGCACTTCTCATTGCCATCCAGCTGCCCCTGGAGCAGGTGTCTCACTCCAACAGGAGGTTCCCTAGTGACTTTGGAGGCCTGTCTTGGCTGCTCTGGGAACAAACCTAGTCCCAGGACATGGGCCCAGGAGGTGGACAGCTCTGGCAGGTTGAATTGTCAGAAGAAAGTGTGTTTGCCCTTTTTGTCTAAACTTGGTTTCCTCCCCACTCACTCTAGCAAGTCATCAGTTCTGTTGTAATGGCATGGAGGAGTTCTTCAAAATCACTGTGCTATGCAAAACTCCACATGAGAAACCACAGGATTTATGGAAAAATGGAAGTAGGAGTGTAGTACTCAGAAATGTTACCAGTAACACATGAAAAAGAGCACTAGGATAAACCTAGCAGAGTTTGACACATGTTAAATGGTTAAGGAAATACCAATACTGTAATGAAGACAACACTTTACTTTGAGGAAGGACATGAAATTTGATTGTGAAAGTGGGTGGAAGGGCTGTAGCTTATGAGCTATGGTGAAGTGGTAAAAAGAGCTTTGTCTGAACTCAGAAAGCTGTGATTAAGGGTAGGAATCTGGTGGGTGTTAGGAGTGTGAGTGTGTGTGTGTGTGTGTGTGTGTTATATTCTAGGGTGCTCACTCCCAGCTTGATGCAGTTTTCTGTGTTTGGATTGCACAAAGGCACAAGTGAAATCTGGTTATCCTCTAATTGTTTTGTAATGTATCAAACCAAGTGATATAGCAGAAGGGACTGTATCCTCTGTACCCCATGTCCACAGTCTTCCACACTCCTAAATCTTCAACTTCAATGTTTGAGGATTCCAAGGACTGAACACTTCACAGAATATCTCTTCTGCACATGCTTCTGTCTGGGTCTTTCCATGGTACTTCTCAGTCTCTCCCACATCTCTTTCCCTGACTCAGTCCCTTGTAAGAGTCATCTTTGTATATTGCTCTCAATTCCTCACCTTTATACTTATAACTAAAAATCTGTCCTACTGCTATATTGAAACTGGTTTTGCTAATGACTTCCATATTGCCTTATTGAATGAGCATTGCAGTAGATAGAGTACTAATAGGGAACAGATGGCCCACTCAAATTAGAGTAATTTGAAAAACTTCTTAATTGAAGTATAATTGACATATAATATTAGTTTCAGGTGTACAACATAATGATTTAACATTTGTATATAATTGGGAAATGATCACCAAAATAAATCCAGTTACCTACCATCCACCACTATGTATAGTAATGATTTTTTTTCTTGTGATGACTTTCAAGAGTTACTCTCTCTTAGGAACTTTCAAATATGCAGTATAGTATTATTAACTATAGTCACCAGGCTATCCATCACATCCCCAGGACTTATTTATTTTATAACTAGAAGTTTGTAACTTTTGACTCCTTTTCCATGCATTTTGCCCCCTCATTCCTGCATCTGGCAACCACCATCTCTGCCTATTCTCTGTATCAATGAGCTTTCTTTTTTTTTAATCCTGCATATAAGTGAGATTATATAGTATTTGTCTTTCTCTGTCTGACCTAATTTCACTCAGCATAATGCCCTCAAAGTCCATCATGTTGTAAACTGCAAGATTTCTGTTTTTATGACTGAATAGTAGTTCTCTGTGTGTGTGTGTGTGTGCGCGCGCACGCGTGCGTGTGTATATTGCATCTTTTTTATCCATTCATCCATGGATGGACATTTAAGTTGTTTCCCCATCTTTGCTATTGCAAATAATGCTGAAATGAATATGGCAGTGCATATATGTTTTTGAGTTAGTGTTTTCATTTTCTTTGGGTAAATACCAAGCAATGGAATTGATGAATTATATAGTATTCTATTTTTAATTTTTTGAGGAATCTCTGTACTGTTTTTGATAGTGGCTGTACCAATTTGCACTCCCACCAACAGTGTACAAGTGTTCCATTTTCTCCACATTCTTGCCAGCACTAATTATTTCTCAAATTAGAACAATTTGAATAGAATCATTCAAAGTAGTTGAATTAGAATATTTAAGAAGGCTTTATTTACAAAGGGATTAGTATAAGGACATCAGGAGTAAAATCCTAAGTGATAGTGTAGTTACCAAGGGCTAGTAACAGCACTTGTTACCACTGTGGATGTGAAAGCATGGGTCCTTGGAATCCTGAAGTAGAGAGTTGGCACAGAGAAATTTACCTTGAAAGGACCTTTTTTGATTGATGTTGTTGAATTTATCCTATCTCTTTAGGTGTGAGTTTTGCTTATTGACTTTAATGCCACTCTTTTGTGTTGATTTTGCTCAAGTATCTAGTTGTATTTATTTATTTATTTAAAAAAAATTTATTTATTTGTCAGAGAGAGAGAGAGAGAGAGAGAGAGGGAGAAGCACAGGCAGACAGAGTGGCAGGCAGAGGCAGAGGGAGAAGCAGGCTCCCTGCTGAGCAGAGAGCCCGATGTGGGACTCCATCCCAGGACGCTGGGGTCATGACCTCAGCTGAAGGCAGCTGCTTAACCAACTGAGCCACCCACGTGTCCCTGGTTGTATTTAATGTTAAATAAAATTGCACTGGGCAGGATGAGCAAGTGAAAGTTGTACTATTCTTATATGATTGCCAGCAAAGGGGAAGAGAGCACAGATCAAGTTTGGATACCCAGTTCCACTAACACCAAAGGCAGGGTTGAACTGGGGTAAGGTGTCAGGCAGAAGGAGTTTAAGCCGTGCAGTGAGCAAGTGGAAATGTACTGGAAGACTTCAGGGAAGTTGATCAATGGTATGTGTCAAGTACATCGAATTATTCCCGAGATTGCCAATGTTTTTGTCTGTGATTAGGCCATCCTTGTTTGCCAAATGGCACCCTTAGAAGTTAGGCCGGTACCCTCTACAGGGACTGGGAAATGGGGTGCTATCTCTTTCAGTGTTTATACTTCAGGAGACAGTTCCCAGATTCTTAAGAAAGACATTTCCTAGGCTGCAAAAAATGGCTAGAGGTTAGAAGGTATATACACTGCAAAGGGAAAAAAGAAAAAAATTACAGTTACAAGTTTTCTGAAGCAAATGCCCAAAGAAAAGGGAGACCGGGGGCTTATTGTCCGGAAGAAACCTGTGTAAAGTTTAGACCAATCGTTTTTTGTCTCTGGTTGGTTGGTTTTCTTTGTAGTAGGCAATCTTGGGATTTCTGTATTTGTTTCATGAAACCTGTGTCATGAGAGATATGAGGTATGCTAATATCTTGATTTATGCTTGAGCTTATTCCCCATGCTTCATGGGTATGGTCATTTGTAGCCATGTAGGTCACTGTTATGTTTTATGACCCAGCATCCAATGTTCTGGAACACCCACCACTATTTCTTGACTTTTGGCCCATTTCTTGGTTCAGGAGTATATGTGCAGCTGGAGGGACCTCCCTGGATACTTCTACTTTGCGACTCATTCATCACTGAGTTGGTTTTCTCATGGGCCTCTGCTTCTCTTAGTCAGGCATTTCTCAGTCTGAATCTACCATGCACCATTTGGGCTTTCATTTTTCCACAATTCCAGCACAATTGCTTTTTTTTATATTTGGAGTTTCCCCATTTTGTGTGTGTGTGTCTGTGTGTGATCAGTGGCTCTCCATTTGTTCGGCATTGTTAGTTGATGCTATTAATTGATATATTATTGTGTATGTTCTTAGTAATTGCTAGGTTTTGGATTGGGAATAAGAAGCTGTAGTAAGTGTTGAGTTTGTCATATTGATTCAGATACTTTTGGAACTTCTTCACTCTTTGGAATTTTTGAGACTTTCTTCATGGCCCAATACTTTATCAATTTTCAAAAATATTGCATAAAAAGAATGTTATGTGTATTATGTTTTTACTGGGAGTTAGTTTATTCAGAACCTACTCAAATCCACCTTTGCATAACTTGCCACTATCACAGAGCCTGGGAATCTAAAAGACTTGACTTTTGAGTCTTTCTTGCAACTAGAGATGAACATCAGACTCATTTCTGACCAGTCAGATGTAAGTAAAAGCCTATTGAGAGTTCCTTTTAAATTTCTTCCTTCTTCTCTGGAGTATGGAGTGGAATTTGGAGTATAGTAGCATAGTTTAGCATGGCTGAGCAGAAAGTAGAAAGAGGCTGGTCACCTGATGGCACAGTAGAGCTCTCTTAATATCTGTGAACTGCCTGATTCCTTTTGTGTGTGTATGTGAATGCATGTGCACATGTATGTCATGAGATAAACTCCCAATTTGGCTAACCACTATACTCTGTTGTCCTTTATATACAGCAAACACAACCCTAATTGACAGCTTTTTTACTAACAGTAATGAAGCATGTTTTCCCTTTTTGATATTTTGTGCCATTGTGCTGGCCAGTCCATGGTCATGACTCCTGGTTTCTGTTTACTTTTTACTCACTCTCCAGAATATGGACTGTCTTAATCTGAGCAGTTAATGTGAAAAAAAGAACAATAAATAAAAGTCTAGTGAGAAATTGTTAACATTTAGTTAATTGACAGAACATACTGAGGAAGAGGTATAAAAACCTATAACTTGGGCATCCAAAATATATGTCTTAATTTAAATTAGAAAAAAAATCCCCCCCCCTTCCTATGTAGAGCCAATGCAGGCTTTTGTAAAGAAGTCACTATGCATTTAAGAAGTCAGGAATTATGCTCCACTTACTTGAGGTTGGTGTAAGTACATAAATTATTTGGAAATTTTCTGCATGAGAGGTTTATTTATTCTGCTCTATGTACTTATTTACTAGATCACTTATTTATATGAGTATGTACTCATGGATACTTACTTTGTACTTTAATTGTAATCTAATATGAGAACTTCTGACATGTAAAGAGCTTTGAATCATCACTTCTGTCCTTAAAATTAAAAAAAAAAGCCTGAAAAAAGAAGGAAATTCAATGACTTTTCATAGACCCATCAAAAAAGTGATGTTACAAGGTAACTGCCACCTCCTAATTTGGAGACACAGGTGAATACAGAGAATCTGACTAGTTGGAGCAGAGGTGCTAAAGGCATAGACTGGTAGGTACTTCAAAGATAATTTTGACAAATCCCGAGTATGAGTGTGGTCTAGCATGAGAATAAGAAATATTTGGGGGTTACAGTCTTAGGCAGATCCCACACTTTAAATCCAGCAACCCCAGCATATTCTCACAATAAAGATCCAAAAAGGGTCCTCTGGCTCTGGCAGGGGGAGGGGAAAATTACCATGGTGAAATAATCCCAGAGCATTCTCCATGATAATTCTTCTCTCTTCCAGGAGAAGAGATGTTATTAGAGTCATATGCCACCTAGAGGAAGGGTATTCCTCTAACTCTAGGAAGTCAGTTAGCCTTGCAACCTCAGTTCTCTGATGGGTCCAAGAAAAGTGTTTCGTTCTCCAGCTTCTTCTTTAAGGATGGGAGTGACTCTTCTAAACTTTCTTTATAAGTTGGAGCTGAAAGAAAGTCTCACGTAATTTTTACTAATTTGTTAGTATTCCAATCTCTCTATACCCATTTAAAGATGTTTTGTCTATCATTTCTACTTGTTCTCACAAGGAGTCTTCATCTGTTTTTTGGAAGTGGAAATCTAATCTCTTGGATGGCCATAATAGAAGAAATTCTAGTATCTTTCTCTTGGGGCTTACTTTTTCCCCCCTGAAATGTCAAAGGATCCAAACACTGTGTGGAAAGAATAACAGGCAATTTGACCCATCCAGTGCATGACCCATGCATTACTGTTTACCAGCAGTCAGTGCTTCTGTTCTTCATATATGGGATTATTGTGGGTAGTATAGTGTGAGGGTCAACAAAGAATTCTTGAGACTCTGGTGCAAATTAGTAAGTTTATTTGAGTAGCACAGGGACAAGACCTGCGGACAGAAGGAGCTGCCCTTTTTGCTGAATGAAGCTCGTGGTTATTATAAGGACCTACTTAGCCAGAGTGAGCCATTTGTTGTTTATGCAGTAAACTTAGATTGACGCTCCCCCCCCTCCCCGATAAACTTACTTAGAAACAAGTCTGGGAAACCAGTAAAATATGACTGACCAGCCCCTGATAACAGAGCCCATATACCAGGACGTGTCAGGTCAGGGGGAGGTAACAGAGCCCAGAATACAAGGATGAGTCAAGCCAGGTGGAGACATCCAATCAGGAAAGCACCTCCCTAACCCACAAGAATGTGGGCCCTGCCTTTGGGGCACCAATTCTGACCAGAGTAATAGGCTAGTTCAAATAGTTACGATAGGGTGAATTGTAATTCAATTGGCCATCTGTGTGTGGCCAGGCTCAACCACATGGCTTTGCTCTATAAAAGCTAGTCTGTGAGGCTGGGAGGGGTCGCCTCTTTGCAAGAGACGGCCCTGGCCCGTCAGTTTGATTCTCAATGCTTGGTGTGAAATAAAGCTTTGCTTGACCTTTGCTTTGTATCAGTCTCACTCCTTTGACCATGGACCCAACATTGGGGGCTCATCCGGGATCAAACCACGAGAACTGAGCCAGCATCAGAATTTCTGGGAAAAGCCTCCAGAGGTAAGATCTCAAGACCCCTTGAGATGCTGTCTGTCTGTCTGTCTGTCTGGTTGCAGAGCTCCAGGGTAGAGCCCACCGGGGAGAAGCTGGACGCAGCACTGCTCTCCAGGGCTGGAGTGGATGCTGGAGTGGATGCCTCATTCCTCTGAGGGGGGATCACCAGGGGTTACAGGCCCTCCCAGGTGGTCAGGGGACCTGCAAGGGGGTGCGAGTTCCCCTAGGCAGTCAGGGGACCTGTCAGGGGGTTCAAGTCCCCCCAGGCGGTCAGAGGACTGAGAAAATCCCCACCAGTGGGTGTTTGCAGGGGACTGAGAAAATGCCCACCAGCGGGTGTCTATAGGGGACCGAGAAAATCCCCTCCAGTGGCAGGTTCCTTTTTTGAGTTGGGATTATATCTTGCACAACTTTGGGCTTGACATCTGGTAGAAGAAGGGCCGCTGGGTCTGTGGTTGTCTTTGTCTTGTCTTTTTGTTGTCTGTTGTGTTGTTTGTTGTGATTAAAGAAATGGGGCAAGCAGAGAGTAAGGGGACTCTGACTTTTATCTCTCCATTCATCCTAATAGATGTGAAGCTTCTCCTTTATTTATTTCTTGTGTTAATGGCTAGCTATAACTGGAGCCAACTGTGGTTAGTCTAACTCAAGACAGAGACTTTAAGGAATATTCCCAAGCAAACTCCCTTTGTTTTGGGGGAAGTTCCTTGCCCTCTCTGGCCCTATGTGGACAGCCTAGCCCCTCCCCCTTGCTGGCAGGAAAGTATGGCTCTGCTCCTCTCTTGGAGCTGATGAGCTCTAAAACTGGGACTCGCTTCTCTGCCTTCTGGTGGCACTTTGTTCTTCTGTCTCCCCCTTCTGTTTCTGCACCAACTTGAGTGTGACCTGAATAACTGACCTCTAGACCATCCTCGGTGCTTCCTGCACCACGGCTCCTTCTCTCCTCACTGTCAGGAAACAAGAAGAGCACCCTCTGACCCAACACCCCCCACTCCGGATCTTCCCACTTGGGTCTCAGGTAAACATTCAAAGTGGAATGGGCCCAGGTGGAATGTAAATCAGTATTTGAATAAGTGAAGTTTGTTGGGTTAATTAAGATAAACATGTCTTTGAAGTTACAGCAGTAAATGTGAAACTTCAATCAAAGTTTACTTAAGGTCAAATAAGCTCGTGTTATTTGTGTTATCTGTTGGTAAACATGTTTTGTGCTTAAGCGATTCATAAATTGGCATCTAAAAAATTCTGTTGTAACAGTTCACAATTGGTTTATATTTAGTCTTCACTAGAGATTAAGATGTTTCTTTTCTTTCTTTCTTTTTTTTTTTTTTAAGATTTTATTTATTTATTTGACAGAGAGAGAGATCACAAGTAGGCAGAGAGGCAGGCAGAGAGAGAGGGGGAAGCAGGTTCCCTGCTGAGCAGAGAGCCCGATGCGGGGCTCAATCCCAGGACTCTGAGATCATGACCTGAGCTGAAGGCAGAGGCTTAATCCACTGAGCTACCCAGGTGCCCCGAGATTAAGATGTTTCTAAGAGTATAAAATTCAGCTAAGTGTAACTAAGACTGATGGAAATAAGGGAAGCAACTCTGTATATAGGAAGTAGGGGATATGTAAGAAAGATAAGAAATGGGAATACATTTTGTTAAAAGTAAGAGAAGGTAATTTTGTCCTAAATGAAATGGTTGTTTGGAAGGAATGGCTTGGGACAAACCTGAATGCAAAGGAAAATTATAAAAGGTTTGTGAAGGAAAATCTTCAGGAGAAAAAAATTTTTTTTAGATATGGTCAGGACAGACTAAGAAAAAAAAAAAAAAGGAGAAAAAGACCAGATGCCTGATCCTGTTTAAATAAGAAAAGAAAGAAAAACAGCCCCCAAGGTTATTTAGCACTCTCCTGACATACCTCCACATAGATTATACTTCCAAGTGAAAGGGCCATTTGGCCTTGAGAGATTGGGAAAGCTCCCTGGCCTTGAGAGACTACAAAAACACCCTGTTACCATCCCCCATTGCCTGTAACCATAAAAACTCACTCTTAACCCTATAGGGTACTCAGTCTTTGGGAACGACCCCACTGAGCCTGCTAGCATTAATAAAGTTGTGTTCTCCCATCTCTCCATGTGCCGTTTGGGTTTCCTCGGTCACCTCAGATTTTCCGTAACATTTGGTTCCCTGATGGGGAATCCCAACCATGCTGGCCCATTGTGCCACTGGTGTGGGACAGGAGATGGGTTGCAGAGGGCAAACGGAGCACCTGCCCTAGGGTTTAGGTGCACCCCGCTGGTTTCAGAGGACCCAAGGCTGGGCCTTCCTGGACAGCTGTGGCTCACCTCCGCCCTGCTGGACCAAAAATAGGAGGCCAGGGACCACTGACTGATCCACCCGTTGAACCAGGAAAGCCCCAGGGCCACTGTCTGAGCCAGACCCATTAAAAAAAAAAATGGAAGGGGAGACTGATCACCTCCCATTAGCCAGGGATACCCAGAGGGGGGGTGTCCAACTTGTTTAAAACTGAAGAGTGCCTGACTGTGAATCTGTCTCTATGGCTCCACCGCTTTGGCTACAGAGTCTGAGTGGGCTGCACGCTCTCTCGCGGGGTGTCATATGGCATAATGGTCATCTACTCCACGGAGTAGCCTTGTCCAGGGCTTATATGGACAGACCTTAGCTAAGACACTCCTAAGTTCCCGCGAGGGACACAAGCAGGACAGCATCTGAAAGATCCCCCTCCCTTTGTCTGCAACATCATTCACAATGGGAGGGAAACCCAGTGAATGCACTATCTTAACACTGCATGCTTAAGAAAAAAAGAAAAGGGGGAAAGACACTGGTATAGAAAAGCTGGTTTTCTCTCTGTTTAAAAGGGCAAAGTTTTCTTAGAGTAATTGATCTGTTATGGTTTTCTCTTTGCCTGCCCAGAAAACCCAATTTCTACGTTTTGTTTTATCAGGTGTTTAACATCCCTAATTATATTTAGGCATGTGTTTTAAAACTTTCTAAGGTTTTGGCAATTGTTGACAAGATTTAAATTGTAAATGAGATCTCATAAGGCTTTTCCTTGGTATACTAAGTTACTCAGGGAGTACTGCTAAACCAATGATAAACCTTGGGTTACATTTGGGTAAATGCTGTAACTACTCTAGAGGTCCTATACATTTCCTAGAGTTTAATGTTTTGATAAGGGTCATCACTTGATATTTAACCATATCTATTCTGAGTTTTTGTCATTTGTAATTGTTTTAATTCTCTTGTAAAATAAATTCTGCCTTAAAGAAAATTCATATGGGAAACTTTCAGGACAAATACAGATCTTTGATATGTTAAAATCCTGGAACTAAAACAGGTAAGAATTTACAGAAGTAAGAGCTGCATTCAGACTGAACCAGAGTTAGCAACATGGGACTAGATAAACTGAAAGGTTGTAATGTTGTGTCTCTTGATGTTTTGTCTTATTTTAAACATTACTGGTTCTGTAATGTTTGCTCTTCCAGACTAGGGAAACTTTTTCTTAAGTTATCTGTAACTTACAGAGATGTAAAAGTACTCATTTGTAAACGAATCAAGGCATTCTACTTTTCTCTCTGTCTGAACCCTCTGAAACCAAAAGGTCTCAGTAAGTATTCTTTCTCCCATGGCAATCAGTCATTTGCATAAGTTCAACAAGAATTTGTTCTCCTTGTAACAGGACACCATTGGAAACACTGGTTATTTTACCAAGGCTTTGACTGGAATATCATATTTGAAAAGACTCAGATATGACCAGACAGCTTAAAGGAACTAAGGTTGACTTTATGAAACCTGGAGCTATAAAGCCCTTTGGAACTGTTGGCCTGACACCTTGCTTACAGAGTTCCCAGCAGCCTTACCAGGTGAGTAAAGGATGTCACTCCCTGGTAGGTGCAGAGCCTCAGGATACTTTGGGTACCTCAGGAAGAGGAATTCACCCAAATTGACAGGTATTGCAGGCATGTCTGATGGCAAGTACGTGGCTTGGCTTCTGGCCCAGAGAGGCTACTAAAAGTTCAACCTAGAGATTCCTTATAAGAAGTTCCAGCAAAGCAGATTCTAAAAGATCTACATGACACTTACTGTTCTTGCTGAGTTTATGTAAATAATTAGGCCAAGTTTGTTAAAAGTGGAGTTGTTTTTCAAATGAATTAGTCCTGATTTGGCTATCTCTGGAAATGTGGGTTATTTTAGAGAGAAAAATTATGTTTTAATAGCACACCTTTATGGATGTTAAATTCCAAATTTGACTGTCTTTAAATGTTTGTTTACCTAAGCTAGACAACTTGAGGTAAACTTTAGAGGGAGATTTAAAATATTTACAAAAATGGCTTAAATTAGACTACAAAGGGGATTGGGCTAAGACTAGAACAGAAAAGTTAATTCTTCCTCGAAGACTAGGAAGAAATTAGTAAGCCAAATATATCAGGGCACTCATTTGGGGACACACAAGTGTAAGAAGCTTATAGGCAAGCAGTTCCAGGTTTCCAAATTAGGGCATATGGCTCAGGATGTGGTTGATAGATGTGCTCAATGTCAGGCAGTAAATGTGGAAAAAACTAAAATGGGAAGAGGGAAGAGAAAAAGAGGTAAGGAGCCAGGAATTTATTGGGAAATGGATTTTACAGAGATGAAACTGGGAAAATATGGACACAAGTATATGTTAGTTTTTGTGGATACCTTTTCAGGCTGCATAGAGGCTTTTCCTGCCAAACTTGAGATGGCAGAAGTGGTAGCCATAAAAACTACTAGAAGTTTGGGTTACCTCTCACAATTGGGTCAAACAATGGCCCTGCATTTATGAGTTCAGTCTCACAGGCATTGGCTAAGGCCGTGGGCACTAATTGAAAACTACATTGTGCCTACTGGCCCCAGAGTTCTGGGCAAGTAGAGAGAATGAACCGGGCTCTTAAAGAAACCTTGACAAAGTTAATTCTGGAGACTGGTGGTGGATGGGTGGATCTCCTTCCTTTTTCCCTCCTCAGGGCATGATGTACACCCTACTTAAACAAGGTGACCCCATTTGAAATAATGTTCAGGAAACCCCCCCACCCCACCCCTGGCTTTGCCCTCAGCTACAAGAGGTTGTCCTAGCAAAAATGACTGGTCATCTGTACTCCAGTCACTGCAGGCATTACAGTCTGTCTAGCCCATGCAGGGATCCGAACTGCCCACACTGAGACAGAGATGGAGCTGGAACCACATCCTTACCAACCTGGGGACTTGGTTTGGATATGTTACCACCAAGTGGGAAACTTGGAGCCTCACTGGAAGGGACCTTTACTGTCATCCTGACCACCCCCACAGCAGTGAAAGTAGAAGGCATCTGGGCCTGGATTCATGCGGGTCACGTCAAATGAGCCGAGGACGAGGATGCTCCCCAGAAATGGAAGCTGCTGCTGATGGACCCTGCTGACTGTGGACTAAAGCTAAGACTCAAAAGACTATGAGTTCATTGTTGCTCCTATTGTTACCTGTTTATTTAAGAGCTTCTAAGTCACCTCATAAGACAGAAAAGTATAGGTGGCAAATTAAACGAATGGAATTAGGAGAAGTGGAAAAGTTTATACAAAGTGGTGAAATCAGCAATTGCAGGCCCCCTGGTTTTATAATTACTAATGTTACTTTTTGGCCCCTGCATTATAAACACCCTAATGTCATTTGTACAAAAAAAAAAAAAATTAGAGCGATAAAAATGTTAGTTGTACATGCTCAATATAACCCTTTACAACAGGAGAACATAGAACTGGCTGAAAAGTCAAGGATTTGACTAATCTCCAAAGAAAAGGGGGGAATGTAAGGGCCTACTTAGCCAGAGCGAGCCATTTTGTTGTTTATGCAGTAAATTTAGATTGACACCCCCCCCCCCCGATAAACTTACTTAAAAACAAGTCTGGGAAACCAGTAAAATATGACTGACCAGCCCCTGATAATAGAGCCCATTAACCAGGACGTGTCAGGTCAGGGGAGGTAACAGAGCCCAGAATACAAAGATGAGTTAAGCCAGGTAGAGACATCCAATCAGGAAAGCACCTCCCTAACCACCCAAGAATGTGGGCCCTGCCTTTTGGGTGCCAATTCTGACCAGAGTGATAGGCTAGTTCAAATAGCTACTATAGGGTGAATTGTAATTCAATTGGCCACCTGTGTGTGGCCAGGCTCAACGACATGGCCTTTGCTCTATAAAAGTTAGTCTGTGAGGGTGGGAGGGGTCGCCTTTTTGCAAGAGATGGCCCTGGCCCATCAGTTTGATTCTCGATGCTTGGCGTGAAATAAAGCTTTGCTTGACCTTTGCTTTGTATCAGTCTTGCTCCTTTGACCATGGACCCAACGATTATATGCTTAGTGCTCAAGAGGGAGGGGGCATGCAGGGTATATTAGATCACAAATGTTTCTTTGAATTTCTACTTGTAAAACTACTTCCATGAAATTTCTCTGGTGCTTATCATTCAGGTCAATATTAACTATAGGTGAATATATATATTATTATATATTAACTACAGGTGAATATATACTATTATATATAATATATAGTCTATATTATATATAATGTATATATTTACTTAGGTGAATATATAGGTGAAAATATATGCAATCATGAGACCCTTTAAGAATGTAGCAACTAGTGCATATTTAATCCCTATCGGGACTATGCGGGCCTAGGTCAGCCTTCTAGACTAAAAGTGAACATTTTTCTGCTTCTATCCCTCATCAAGATTGTGGTATCTAAATGGGGTTTCTGTTGTGCCTATCAGATCAGGGTCCCCAAATGTTGGGTGATGATTGGGAGGAATCCAGTGGCAAGGTGGTTAAGGAATTCAGCTGAGGCAGAACAAAGGAGGTAGAAGTTTATTGATTACACTGCAAAGGGGCCGTGGACAGGACAGCAGAGGAGGGCTGTCTGCAAGGAGGTGGTGGATGGGGGCTTTTTAAAAAGGGGTTAAAATGAGCTGGTATGGAAATGTGTGGAATTCTCCCCTTTTTGGTAACTGTGCTTGATTGTAAATAGGCCGTTGTTCGGTTAGGGTCTCTGGTTATTTTGAGGTTGGCGGCTTGATAGGCCTGTCTGTATTTAGCCAGGTAGTCACTGTGGGGCCTTTCTCCTTTGCTCAACCCTGTTTGCCTAAAAGCAGCCTCTACAAACAAAGATCACTGTTAAAAACAGGTGAAACGCACATGGTCCAATTCTGCCTTGTCTATAGATATAACATAGACTTGCTATCTAACTCACTCTGTTAAAAGAAAGATAATTTCTTGAATTTTAATGGCCTCAGTTTCTCAGTCCTAGGCTCTGATTTTGTGCTTTCTAAGGAGTATATATTTTGGTCACTCAGGTGACCAAAGGGGTTTTTCCTGTGTATTTGGTTTTCATCCATTGTTCCCAGCTCAAGGCCCCTAAAACCCTTAGAATTTCCTGTGGTAAGGGAGCTAAAGGTTGCTTTTGTTATGTTAATGAGGTGACTTTTGGACCATCCTTCTGTAATCTGAGGATGGGCCCACCTCTGGGGAAGGGTGGGGTGGGGGGTGTGGGAACTGGAGGCTGAGTCAGCAAATGGCCAATGAGTTTGTTATGACTATGTAATGGAATCCCCATAAAAAAGGCCTGGGTTCAGATCTCTTCCCAGCTGGTGAATGTAAGGGCCTATTTAGCCAGAGTGATTCCATCCAGTTAAGCAGTGACTTTGAATGACTTTGTTGTTTATGCAGTAAAACTTAAACTGTCCCTGTCTCCCTCTCCCCCCAGGGGGATTACTTAAAAACAAGTCCTGGAAACTAGTCCCAGGTAACAAAGACCAAATACAAGGGTGGGTCAGGCCAGGCAGAGGTATCCAATCAGTGGGGGCGCATACTGTCTCCCTAGCTACCAAGGAGTATGGGCCCTGCCCTTTGAGCGCCTTTTGGGC
The DNA here is from genome assembly GCA_004024625.1 of Mellivora capensis. Classification (NCBI taxonomy): domain Eukaryota; kingdom Metazoa; phylum Chordata; class Mammalia; order Carnivora; family Mustelidae; genus Mellivora; species Mellivora capensis. The sequence goes on from PISX010012577.1 coordinate 39,332, forward strand.
GCCAATTCTGACCAAGGTGATAGGCTGGTTCAAATATCTACTAAGGGTAAATTGTAATCCAATTGATTCAATTGGTCACTTATGTGTGACCTAGCATGACTCTGCAGCTTTCTCTGAGTGTAATAATCTCATTGGCCACCTGTGCATGGCCAGGCCCAACGACATGGCCTTTGCCCTTAAAAGCTAGTCTGTAAGGCAGAGAGAAGTCTCCTCTTTGCAAGAGATGGCCATGGCTGGTCAGTTTGATTCTCGGTGCTTGGCGTGAAATAAAGCTTTGCTTGACCTTTGCTTTTTATCAGTTTCATCCTTTGACCATGGACCAACAGTGAACACATGTTGATGTGGGGAGAGTGTTGTGCCTGGAGAGGGCATGGAAGCTCTGTGCCCTAATGATGTGAAATGTTGGGGTTCAGGAGTGAATGGTCAAGAAAAAATTCTTGAGATGTCTTCGGTGCAAAAACAGTGGTTTTATTAAAGCATTGGGACAGGACATGTGCGCAAAAAGAGCTGCACTGGGCTTGTAAGAAGTGGCTGATTATATGTTTTCAAGTTGGGAAGGAGTAGGGGATAGCATAAGTCTAAAGAACTTGGAGGCAAGGTTTCCAGGACCTTGAGGAGATAGCTGTTTTTAGGAAAAGGTCATTTACTACTGTCTAGTAAAACTTTAGTCTTGAGACCCTTCAGATGTGTATCAGTGGGCTATATGCTTGGAGAAGATTGCTAACATATATCCTGGTGGGTAGAAAGAAAGGAAGTTTCCAAAGAAATTTTTATATGTTAAAGAAGACTTACAGGATCCTGGAAATCTAGGCTAATGTCAAGCCAAAGTTGCCTTCGCCTCTAACAAAGTATTAACATCAAAGCAGCTAAATTCCTGGAGGAAGGTCACTGCCCCCCCACCCCAACATGTCTCAAGTACTTGTAAATGGGCTGTAAGTTATAAGGAAGTTTATTTTTTTCTTTTGATTTGTTGTCCACATCACTTAACACATATGTTGCACTGCTTCTCCTCCATCTGGCTATTCCTGACATAACTTTTTATAATAAACTGGAGATCTAGCTAATAAAATGTTTCTCTGAGTTCTGTGAGCTGCCATAGTAAATTAATGGAACTTGAGAAAGAGGTCCTGGAAATCTCTGATTATAGCAAGTTTGTCAGAAGTACAGGTAACAACCTGGACTTGTGACTGCTGTCTGAAACCCAAGGAAGGGTCACTGTGATGTGGTTTTGTAATTATAGGTGATGTTTGGTGGGTTGGAGTCTGCAGCCAATGTCCAAGAAAGAATTCTTGAGCCATCTTTGGTGTAAAATGGTGGTTTATTAAAGCACGGGGACAGGACCTGTGGGCAGAAAGAGCTGTTACCTGGGGTTGTGGGAGGTGCTTGATTATATACTATGGGGTTGGGGGAGGTAAGGAAAAAGGGAGATTTCTGAAAGAAATTTCATATACTAAAGAAGACTCACAGGATACTGGAGGCTTTCCCCCTCTAGCAAGGCATTAACATTAAGATAGTTGGGAGATTCCTGGAAGAATGTCACACAGGTCTCACCCAAGAGTGGGGGTAGGGGGGAGGTTGCAGAGTGTCCCCTTATGCTTTGTCTTCAGCCAGCGTTCTGCTCTCCCATCATTTGGAATCTCCAGTCTATATCTGGTTGGGCAGGAGCACAGTCTGGACAGTCTAGGCCTTGCAACTAGGCATCTGAAGCAGAGGGTAGGGTAAAAGCAGTCTTGTAGGACTAAACCCTTAACCTGTGAAATCTGATGCTGTTTCCCAGTAGTGTTAGAATTGGGTCCAATTCTCAGACACACGGCTGTGTGTGTGTGTGTGTGTGTGTGTGTGTGTGATGAGGGATAACTAATAGGGTTATCTAGAGTGACTCTATAGCATTTAAAATGTACTGTATTTTCCATTAGACAGGAAAATTGCTGCCAACTTTTAAATGGAATTTTCTTATATTAATGGAGAAGTGATTTACAATTTCATTTAGTTAGATATTCCTTTTTTTTATCATCTTAATTTCTGTTTTTAAAAGTTAGTAGCAAGGTTGAATAGAGAGAAGTGTGTTCTAACTTCACTCTGCAACTTCCCATTTGACCTTGGGCAAGTTTCTCAACTTTCTTGCTTCATCTGCAAAATATATAAATAATAATTGTACTTGTTTCATAGGGTTGTTATGCAATTATATGAGTCAATATTTGTGAAATGTTTTGAACAGTGCCTGGCACTTAGTGTACGCTGTACCAAATAGGTGAATTAATATGAATTGATGTTCCTAGCAATTGGGAGACATGCAATCTTAACCCAGGGCTGTTACACTCTAAAGCCTGTGCTCTTTCTGTAATACCAGTTATAAAACACTGCCATTTAAAGTTGGCTCACTTCCTGGACACGTTGTCACCCAAACCAAGCACCTTCTGGAAGCCTACTCTCAGCTCCTGGGTCCGGAGGGCATACACCATGGGGTTAAAGGCTGGGGGCATGACATTGTGTAGCACATTGAAGAGAGCAGGGATAACGGGGACCTTTCTTCCTGCCAGCTGGGTGACAGACACAACAATAACAGCTGTGTAGAAAAAGAGAATGAGGATGAGATGGGAGCTGCAGGTACTCAGGGCCTTCGATGTTGCTTCAGCAGAGTGCAGCCTCATCACAGAGCGAATAATCAAAGCATAGGAAGCAAACACCAGACCCATGTCACTCCCCACTATAACCCATACCAACGCCAACTGGTAAAATCTGTTAGTCGTGATGTCATCACAGGCCAGACTGGTGACCCCCAAATTAGAGCACAGGCAGTGGTCAATTTCATTCCTGGAGCAGTAGTGTCGCTGGGCAGCCAGTATAGGCACTGGGATGGTCAAGAGGCCATTCCTGAGCACCATGGACAGTGTGGCTTTGATCACAAAAGCCTCAGTGACTATGGAGGGGTACTGAAGTGGGTAGCAGATGGCTACATATCTATCGACAGCCATGCAGAGGAAGATGCCTGACTCCATGCCCATAAAAGAGTGGATGGCATAGATCTGAGCAAAACACTCAGGGAGGCTGATGGACTTGGCCTCAAACCAGAGAATGGCCAGTATCTTGGGCATGATGGTGGTAGCCAGGCCAATGTCCACTATAGCCAAAATACCAAGGAGCCAATACATGGGATGGTGCAGGGAAGGCTCATGTTGGATGGTGATTAAGATGAGGATGTTGGCACCAAGAGCTAAGAGGTAGAGCAGAGCCAGGGGCAGGGAGAGCCAGTGCTGCCACTCGTGAATGCCTGGAAGCCCCATGAGGATGAACTCAGACACTTGGAAACTGGAGCTGTTGTTTATGCTCAAGGTGGTATCCATATCATGGGATGTCTTCTCAGCATCTATCTGTGAATTAAGGGGAAATAAGCATAGGCTATGATAAGCTCAGCTGAGGCTCAAAATTTGTGTAGATATAAAAAATTTATCCTTTATAACTCAAGAAGTCCTTTTTAAGATAATGTATCCTCAACCCATTTGGACCCCTGAGAAAAATTTGGATAAGAACAATAGAAGAGCCAAAATAGATTCTAACATAAAGATTTTTAGCAGAATAAAAGTGAAGATTTATTGGCTTTGATTTCTGGAAATTTGTTTTCTGGAAATTCTGGGTAGATGTGTGTGTGTGTGTGTGTGTGTGTAGTGCAGACACATAGCAGAAGACTTATACATTATAAAGAGCCCAAAGTTAGGGGGCAGAGGTGTTTTCTCCATTGTTGGGGATCTTCACGAAGAGATCAAGCAACCACAGGGAGAACCTTGACTGTGTTTTTCTTTTAAACAATGCCTGTGGTTGACAAATGATATCTCCACAAAAATCATGTCATTTAATCTTCACCCAGCAGGGGTTGGTTTACATATAAGGATACAGAGGTTGAATGATTTGTCTAGATAAGAATCATTTTTGAAAACACTAATAAGTGAGAAAACTTGAGCAAAATTTTAATCTCTGGCATCAAATCCTAGCTAAAAGGTTAATATCTGTAGGAATATTACTATTTCGTCTTCTGATTATGAAAGTAATTTAAAGACATACATAAAGCTATATTTTAGAATCATCAATTTTATTAGTAAAAGATTTAAGGAGAGCAAATTACCACCAGACTTCCCAGCACGTTCAGTTTTGTGTGGTATAGGTTTAAAGCAGTAGGCATTTATCACACACATTTAGACCATTTCATTTAAGTGATTTCGCAGCTCATTATTGGTCCTTTATACACTCTGTCCTCTTCATTCTCACAGTCTCAGTTTTGTTCACTCTTGAACTATTGCAGACTATTTTCAAAAATTTGTATCAAAAAGCATACAGGCATTATGGTTTTGGAAAGGTTTAATACCTGAGAATTCTTTTTTTTTTTTTTACCTTTATTTGTGAGTAATACCTTACCTTGTCAGATATTTAGGTATCAATATTGCCTTTCCAAATCTCTATCTTTGCTTCATTGACGGCATTAAGTATAAGAGCAAGCCTCCATCCCTCACTGCCTCTGTGAAGAATGAATGACCATGCCTTTTATAATTATAATAAACATATAGTACTCATGAAATTGAAAAATAAAAATAAAACAATAAAACAGTAGCACTTTTAGAAAACAAAAAACAGAAGTTAAAAAAAAACCATAAATCAAAATCCCAACAAGCAAAGGTAATGGTTTTTAATGTTTTAGAATATTTAATTTTCAGCACTTTTTTGTTGAAAGATAATATGTTTTATAAAGTTTCATGTAAGTGGAGTTCTTCATCCTGTGCTTTTTCTTAGTACATGTAGATTTCTTGTTTTTATTAAAGATTTATTTATTTATTTATTCATTTATTTCACACAGAGAGAGAGATATCACAAGTAGGCAGAGAGAGGGGAAAGCTGAGCAGAGAGCCCGATGTGGGGCTCGATCCCAAGACCCTGAGACCATGACCTGAGCTGAAGGCAGAGGCTTAACCCACTGAGCCACCCACGTGCCCATAATACATATAAATTTCTGGTACATATAAATTTCCTGATGCATTGGGAAGCTTTAGAAACATTTTTTTTTCAGTGGCCACTAAATGATGTCATATGGCTTTTATAATATTTTCCCCAATTTTTCTTTGGTTTATTACAAATTTTAAAATATATATTATATATCTACATCTGTATTTATATCTATCTATATATATTTGGATATATTTATATTGTACCTTACACAATTTTTAAATGTTTTGTTTTATAGGTCTTATAAACTTAAGTAGAACTCTTTAATCAAGAATTTATGGGTTGTTTATGCTGAGTGAAATAAGTCAAGCAGAGAGAGTCAATTATCATATGGTTTCACTTATTTGCGGAGCATAACAACACAGAGGACATGGGGAGATGGAGAGAAGAAGAGTGTTGAGGGAAATTGGGGGGGAGATGAACCATGAGAGACCATGGACTCTGAAAAATAACCTGAGGGTTTTGAAGGGGCAGGGGGGGTGGTGGGAGGTTGGGGGAGCCTGGTGGTGGGTATTATGGAGGGCACGCATTGCATGGAGCACTGGGTGTGGTGTAAAACTATGAATTCTGTTACGCTGAAAAGAAATAAAAAAATTAAAAAAAAAGAATTTATGGGTTGTTTCCATGGAATTCTTGAATTTCTTAAATTAAATGAAAAAATTCATATACATTTACGTTATTCTGAGGAGAGGAACTGTTCAGCTTTCATCAAATTCTCAAAATATTCTATTATTCAACCAAAACACAGTTACAGAAGACCGTTCTTCATTGAGAATTTTGACCAGGATTCACTTCTCTATGATTTTTAATTTTTAATGGTTGACCTTCTGGTTCTGTGATGCAACTTATTTACATGGGATTAGTTTTTCTGTTAAAGAGAGGTATGTAAATAAAGTAGTTTTGCATAATTAAACAGTGGTTTCTACATGTTTTACCAAGCGATTATTATGCCTCTTTCATAACAGTAAATTTTTATATGTATTAGTTCTATGTAGCACTCAGTCTTTTCTATTTTTTTCTGGTTAATTTTGTGCCAATATCAAACTGAGTCAAACGTTTTAGTTTCATAATAAATTTAACACACAAGAGGACTATAATCCCTTATTACCTATTCTCTTTAATTTTAAAGTCCTTTCCATGTGTTTGTTTTTCAGATTAAATTTGATTTCCTATATTGAGTACTAAAATAGCAATTTTGTTTGGGACTGTGCAAAATTGGTAACTTAATTTTGGAAAAAAAGTTGACATCCTTATACTCTCAAGTCTGCTTATTCATCAAATGTGGATTCTATCTGCCTTTGTTTAAATCTTCAAAACAACTTTATTAAAATTTTTTACTTCTGTAGTGTTCTTATTATTAGTATTTTGAGATATTTTGAATGAATATGAATTTTTTCATTATGTATTCCACTGTGTATTTATAACCTATGGAAATCCAGTGAATTTACCTTTTTTAATGTTATTATATTGGTTTTTGTTATTTCCTTTTGCATTCATTCATTTTGCTAAACTTGTGCTACTTTTAAATACTCCATGGATTTTTTTCTGTATTATCTCAACCAATTAATTGTTGCTGATAAACCAAATATTTTGGGTTTATCATTTTATAAATTGCAATTTTGTTTGTTTTGTTATTTCTGTCTTGTGTATCAACGATTTTGCTAAACTGTTGTCAATTTAAAAATTTTTCCCATTAATACTCTTTTCCTGATTTTCTAGGTATAGCAAAAAGTTGCTTTTAGGGCATCTGGTTGGCTTAGTCCACAGAGCATGCAACTCTTGATATCAGGATTGTAAATTAGAGTCCCATGCTGGGTGTAGAGAGTACTTAAAAATAAAATCTTAAAAAAAAAGTGCAATAAATACCTTTACAAAAAAAGCTGCTTACAAACAGTGCTATTTTCCCTCTTTACAAATATTAATATATTTTAATCTTTGTTTCATATCTTACTTAAACAGTTGAAAATTCATGATCAATGTAAAATAAGTATGGTGGCAAATATCTTCAATTTTTGGTTGATTTAGTGGGAACTCAGCTTCAATTTATATTAAATATGAGGTCTTTAAAAAAAATCATGTCTTTTCATTGAGTGTAATAAAGCAATGTTTTGTTTAAAGTTGCTTTTTGTTTTAGGAATCTTGGGTGTAGAATTTATTATTCTAGGCCTGTTGGTTTATCATTGATTTACTGAAAATCCTAGAACTCAGTCTCATTTCTCTCCTGTTTTCTAGTCACAGAATGTAGTTTCTACAAGTCAAGAGCCTGGGAGAAGGGAGGTACTAGAGGTGAAGAATCAAATAAGGAAAGCCACAGAAGGCAAGGATAAGGCATATACTAACTAAACTCAGAGAGGAGGAACAGAGTTTCTTACAGGATGGTGGGAAACATCCATCTCCTCACTTTTAGGGTACAGGTCATTGCCTGGTTTACTTAGTACTTCAAGGTCTTGGATGATACCTGTAATGCCTTTTGTAGCTGTGTCTGCTCTCCTGGCTTCAGCTCAAGGCTTCTCCTTGTCCGCCTTTTGTTGTTCAGAACAGATTCATGTCCTTGCTTGCCACCCTTGGAGTCTGGGGGTTTTGTATAAATTAGGTCCGTGAGATGTCTGATCCTGGTGCGGTGCTCTCCAGGCCCTCCCTGCTTTATAACAAACATACTCCAGGGTCTTTTTTGGCATTGCAATGGGAATACAACCCAAGTGTTGTTAGGGGTTAGTCACAAAATGTTTGAGTCCTTTCATCTCTAATCCCAGAGCAGCCCACAAGATGGACAGCCTTTCACTCAAGGATTAATTCACTCTTGTCTAATGAATAGTGCTCTTCATTCTAGGAAGGCTTTGAAGTCTGCCTATCTCAAAATATATCTTTACTTTGTATTCTTTCCAGAGATTGCCCCTATTTCCTGATCACAAACACTAAGAATAACCTGTTTATGTTGCTTCCTCATCCTCACTTCCTATAGCTTTCTTGTCTCACTGCAATTTAACTTTTGTTTTAGCATGGATAGAAATTTCTCTTGCTAATGATCTCAAGTGCCAAAAGTATTGGGTATTTTTTATAAATACCCAGATTACTCAGGTAATCTTACCTGAGCCCTCTCTATTATTTGTGTTGATCAGTTCCTTTTCAGGACCATTTGCCTCTCTTGTCTTTTATAACATTGTAATTTTAGTGTTAATTAAACTGGAATAAAAGAGTGATGTAGAATTTGTATTCAGATCAAATGTTCCTTAATCAGAGATGCATTCTCTGATCATTTTATCAAAAACAACAGTCCTGACTCTATAACTCTCTGCTCTATTTGTCTCTATGGCATATATCACAACATATCATGTTATCAAGTCATTTATTTGTATCTTTTTTCTTTTTCACATTAAAATATAAGCTCCCCAAAAGCATGTTTCTTGTAATTTCTGTTCATTGCTCTGTCCCCAACACCTAGACCAGTTCCTGACACATGGCAGATATTTTATGAATATTCGTCAAATAGACGAATGAATATTGAGAAGAGTGAGTAGAGAAGCAGTCTAGAGGAGTTTCAAAGTGTGATGCTTACATTCATAGGCAGTGACATTTTACCCTTTTCTGTTTAATAATACATGTATTCTAGCTACATATACTATTATTAAATAACACTTTAATTTTTATTTTAATTTTCTCAAATTAGCTTAAACTCCCATTTACTTCTTTGTTGCTTAAAGACTGCTGTCAGAGATTCTAACAGCCAAAAATTACTCAAACTACAGTAACACTGTGGTGGAATGGAATCAATATATATTTAAGTTTTTATTTTAATTCCAGTTAGTTAATGTATAGTGTTACATTAAATTTCAGGTATACAATATTGTGATCCAACTCTTCCATATATTGCTCTGTGCTCATAAAGTTAAGTGTACTCCTTAATCCTTACCACCTATTTAACCCATCACCCTACCCATTTCCCCTCTGGTAACCATCAGTTTGTTCTCTGTAACTAAGAGTCTGTTTCTTGATTTCTCTCTCTCTTTCTTATTTTTCCCCCTTTGCTTGTTTCTTTTGTTTCTTAAATTCCACATATTAGTGAAATCAAATGGTGTTTATCTTTCTTTCTCTGACTGACTTACTTTGCTTAGCATAATACACTCTAGCTCCATCCATATTGTTGAAAATGGCAAAATTTCATTCCCTTTTATGGCTGAATAATATTCCATTTGTGTGTGTGTGTGTGTGTGTGTGTGTGTGTGTTACATCTTCTTTATCTGTTCATCAATTAATGGACAGGTGGGTTGCTTCCATATCTTGGCTGTTATAAATAATGATTTTGACCTTCTGACAGGTGAGAGGTAGTATCTCTTTGTAGTTTTGATTTGTATTTCCCTGAAGAGTGATGTTGAGCATCCTTTCATATGTCTGTTGGCCATCTTATGTCTTCTTTGGAAATATGTCTGTTCATGTATTCTGCCTATTTTTTAATTGTATTGTTTTTTGGATGTTTTATAAATTCTTTTTTTTAAAATATTTTATTTCTTTTCAGCGTAACAGAGTTCGTAGTTTTACACCACACCCAGTGCTCCATGCAATGTGTGTCCTCCACAATACCCACCACCAGGCTCCCCCAACCTCCCACCCCCCGCCCCTTCAAAACTCTCAGGTTGTTTTTCAGAGTCCATAGTCTCTCATGGTTCATCTCCCCCCCAATTTCCCTCAACTCCCTTCTCCTCTCCATCTCCCCATGTCCTCCGTGTTATTTGTTATGCTCCACAAATAAGTGAAACCATATGATAATTGACTCTTTATGTATTTTGGGTACTAACCCTTTATTGGATATGTCATTAGCAAATATCTTCTTCCATTCTGTAGGTTGCCTTTTAGTTTTGCTGATTGTTCCCTTTGCTGTGCAAAAGCCTTTTCTTTTTATGTAGTCCTGATAGTTTATTTTTACTTTTGTTTCCCTTGTTTCAGGACGTATATCTAGAAGTTGCTATGACCTATGTCAAACAAGTTACTGCCTCTGCTTTCTTCTAGGATTTTTATGGTTTCAGATATTACATTCAGGTCTTTAATCCACTTTGAATTTACTTCTGTGTATGGTGTGAGAAAGTGGTCCAGGTTCATTCTTTTGCATGTTGCTGCCCAGTTTTGGAATGGAATCAATATTTTGATCCATGTGTGAAAATTCTTTTTTTTTTTTGCTGTAATCAAAGTTATGTAATGCTTTAGCAATTTTGTTTAATAGAATATTGTACTGTTAAGGTTTTGTAATACATTGCAAAATGAGGTGTAGCTTGCTAAAATTAAGATATACCAAGTTGTAAATTATTATTGTCAAGCTATAGCCAAAGAAAGTCAAGAATTGCCAGCACATTAGGGAAATTTGCTTCTGGACTGTAAAAAAGCATGGTCAGGGGAGTAAGCAATTCTGGTGGAACAATAATTATATATATTTTGGTAAAATATTAATAAAATTTGGTAAAATTTGGTAAAATTACCAAAAAATTGGTAAAAAATTTTTGGTAAAAATAAATTTGTATATCGATAAAAAATGAGAAGTCACAAACAAGAAGCATTTGGATATAAAAATATTTTGTTCAGGACATTGTAGAAATGCTGTGGAGAGAAATGGTATAGATTTCCAAAGGAAGAACATTGATAAACATTTCATAGGCTTATTCTCTACTCTGAAATCATGAGGTATTTCAGAAAACCTACAAATATCTAAAATTATCTTCTCTAATAGAATGTCAGTTGCTCTCAGAATGACCGCTGTCTGGTTGTTTTAACTAAAAACTTGCCCAAAGGAAAGGTAAATATGCTCAGTGGGTTTCTTCACAGTATCGGAAGGACTAATTGATAATGACAATAGAAGAGGATGGAATTATGCATATTTTCAATCACAGGCAATGAACTGGCAATGTGGTCTGAACTGGACCTTTGATAAGATGAATCTCAGTATGGCATGCAAGATTATGAAACACTATGAACTTGGAAAAGGAGAATGTAAAAATGGGCATATTGATTCTCATTAGCAAAACCCTTTTGTGAACTCAGAAGTGGTGTAGCATCAACAATTAGATGTTTTAAACCACTTCCTGGTGGAGTCTTCTTGGGTTACCTGAGATGAATGGTCATGAGATTATTCTATCATGCTATCATGATATCATGGGCAATAAATAAATAAATAAATCTAATCCACTGACCCCTTCTGAATCTCAAAATTGCTCTGTTTGTCAACAGGGAAAACCAGAGACTCAAAACAACTATTGGTCACTACAAGACCAACATGTAGCTAGCAAGTGGAGGGTATTGATGGTTCCTGACTGTGATAGGGACATATTCTGGATTTCAGTTTGCATATTTGGTCATGGAAGCAAATGCTTCAAATATCACTAGAGGATTAGAAGAGAAAGTATTTTTATTTTGGATCCTCTGTTTATAGATCTTTACATCAAGGAACCATCTTCCAACAGACTAGTGAAAAGATGCTCAACATCATCATCAGGGAAATACAAATCAAAACTATAATGAGATATCACCATGCATCAGTCAGAATGGCTAAAATCAACAACATAGGAAATTACAGGTGTTGGTCAGGATATCAAGAAAGGGGAAACCCTCTTACACTGTTGGTGGAAATAAAAACTGGTGCAGCCACTGTGGAAAACAGTATGGAGGTTCCTCAAAAAGTTAAAAATACAACTAACCTATGATCCAGCAATTGCATTATTAGGTATTTACCCAAAGGATATAAAATTACTGATTTTGAAGGGATACTTGCACCCTGATGTTTATACCAGCATTATCAATAACAGCCAAATTATAGACAAAGCCGAAATGTTCATTGACTGATGAATGGATAAAGAAGATGTGGTAAAAAAATGCAATGGAATATTACTCAGCTAATAAAAGAGAATTTAATCTTGCCATTTGCAGGAATGTGGATGGAGCTAGAGAGTAGTGTGCTGAGCAAAATAAGTCAGTCAGAGAAAGAGAAATATCATTTGATTTCATTCATATGTGGAATTTAAGAAACAAAACAAATGATCATAGGGGGAAAAAAAGGAGAGGCAAACCAAGAAACAGACTTTAAACTATAGAGAACAAACTGAAGGTTACCAGAGGGGAGACGGGTGAAATAGGTGATAGGGATTAAGGAGTGCAGTTGTTATGATGAGCATAGGCATTATATGAAAGTGTTGATTCACTATATTGTACACCTGCAGCTAAAAACTAGTATTACACAGTATGTTAACTAACTGGAATTTAAATAAAACTAAAAAAAAAAAAAAGGTACCCATCTTACTGCCTTACACCATAAAACCAGAGGAGAAAAAGAGATTAATCTATTACCTGGAGTGATTAAACCCCAGAACTAAGGGGAAATTAGATTGTTTCTATGCAATGGGGACAGGAAGACTATGTTGGGAACCCAGGATATCCCTGAGGTACCTCTTAGTACTTCCATGCTCACTAGTAAGGGTTAATGGAAAAGTACACCAACAATAAAGGGCAGGATGACCGAGAATTCAGACCTTTTAGGAATGAAGGTTTTCGATACTCTGCCAAGTTTTGACAGAGTTGGTATAAATATGGTGGAGATGTATAATGACCTTATGAACAATTACAGAAATTAGAGCTGTAGTAGCTTTGAATATTTTATATTGGCTTTTTATTTGTGAACTTCTTTTTTTATATATGAACCTTCTCTTTCCTTTCCATTTTAATTTTATGTACGTTATTGAAAGCTAACTGGATAGTTCAGTCTTTGGTAGGTAACAGAATATTTGATTGGACTCTGACTGAATTTGAGGAACATGGTAATTTTTCCAGCAGTGTATACACTGACTCTCAGGATTGTGCATCTTGTTATTTTTGGGGAAAGAGTGACAACCTCTTTGTATGACGAATAGCTGTATCTTTTATGTTTATTATTATTTATTAATTATTATTATTTAGCTGTCTTTTTAAAAATAGAAGTATTGAATTGTTTTATTGTCGTATGGGAATTCAAATGTGTGTGAAATAGTGCATTTGGAAGCTGAGTAGTCAAAGGTGTGAACCAGGCTGTTTATCAACTTCTTGTGCCTCAGCTACAAATCCTGTTGTTTGGCCTGCTCTCTGCAAGTGGATTTAGGTCCTTCAGTAATATACCTTTATCCGCTGGAACGATGCTAAACTTTGGCAGTAGAGGGCACTGGAGAGACATCATAAGAAGAGAGGGTTTTTTTTTTTTTTTTTTTTTTTTAGTCTTTAAGTGAGGTAAAATCCAAACAACATACGATTCAGCATTTTAATAATTTTAAAGTATTTAATTCAGTGGATTCTAGTACATTCACAATGTTGTACAACTATCACTTCTAATTACAGAAATTTTCACCATCCTCCAAAGAAACCCTTTTGTACATAGTTGTTTCTCACTTTCCCTTTCCTTTAGCCCATGGTAATTACTTAGCTCCTTTCTGTTCTTATAGATTTGCCTATTTTAGGTATTTCATAAAAATGGTATCATACGATATGTATCTTTTTCTATCTGGCTTTCTTTCATTTAGCCCAATGTTTTCAAATTTTATCCAGGTTGTAGCATGTATCAGTACTCCTTTACTTTTTCTGGATGGCTGATTTTCCATTGTGTGGGTATACCGCATTTGTTTAATGCAAATAAGTTCACAAATGCACATTTGAGTTGTCTTCATTTTTTGGCTATTAGGAATAATGTTATTAGGAATATTTAGGAATAAATATTCATGTCCAAATTTTTGTGTGGACATATATTTTTTCAGTTCTCTTGGGTGGTACCTAAGAGTAGAATTGCTGGGTCATGGGGTGACTCTTGTTAATCACTCCCAAGAGCTGCCTGCCTCTTTTCCGAAACTGCTGCACTGGTTTACGTCCCCACCAGCACCGTGTGAGTGTTTTATTTTCTCCATAACTTCACCAACACTGGCTTTCCATATTTTGAATTATAAACATCCTGGTAGGTGGGAGTGGTTTCTCATTGTGGTTTTGTTCTATATGGTAATGAAGACATAGCTAATGCTGTTTCGAAATGACAGTTTCAAATGAAATTGTCAGCTGGATATGAAAATAAATGTTCTAGAAAAGACAGATAGGCAATTAAAAATAAAATAGTGTGACAGTATTAAAATCACATAGGGCAGAACAAATGGGTAAATGTAAAGCACGTGACAAAGAGGAATAGTTTATAAAGATAAAACAGAGTGCACATCCCTTTTTATACACGTGGCAAATAGAGTGAGTGGAGAGAATAATTAGTTGCTCTTATCTTTCTGTTGTGTCAGAGTTTTCCAGGTTGGATGTGAGATGTTTGCATATTTTCAAAGGAACTGAGAGACACATGTCCAGCAAGTTATTGTGAGTGGCACTTGGGGCTCCCACACATAGACCCATGCTGTGTGTTTTTGAATGAATGAATAAATAAATGAAATAAATATGTGAATGAAAGCTTGGAGGCAGCTTTGAGGATGGCTCAACACTGCTATTTACTGCCGGGATTCAGCCTTCGCAGGTACAGGTGTCCCTGAAGGAGGGGTGGCGTTGATGAGATGAATGGGAGAGCCACACAGTGAGTTCTGGTCAGTAGTCAGGCATCTCCATCTTTATTCTGATTATCGAGCTTCTTATATAGGCAGTTTAATTGGGGTAGGGGGTTCCAAGCATTCATCATATAACTTCTCTTTGTTCACCACACATTATTTTAGTTAAACCATAATGGTACAGACTGGTGTCAGGGATGGGAGACAGGGTCTTGCTTCTTGAGTAATCACGTCCCTCAGAAAGCCATGGAAGGTAGCACAGATATGTGCTTTTTGGTAACTTATTTTGGGGTCTGCAGTAAAACAAGATATAGGTTAATGGAAAACGAGAAGCTATCTGGAGAAACTAAGCATGTAGGAGGAAGTAGGAATGAGAAGGCATTACCTTTGTAGGAGGCAGGGTATATTTTAATGGCTCGGTTTGTGAAAGCCTTGGACAAACATCAACTTAGATAGGAAACTGTCTATTGCGGTACACATCTAAAGTTCTCCATTGTTATAGGTACAGAATAATTTACCTCCTTGGAGTTGCTCCGGTTCTTAAGCCTGAGAGATGTTTGTGGCAGATTAGCAAGGGGCTCTTTATTTGAGAGAGATAACGGGAATCAGAGGAAAAGGTAAGAGACTAACAGACCATGCTTATCTGTGGGGCTATCCCACCCTCAGCAGTCACCAGCAGGGCAGGTGTTAGGCCTGCATTAGTTCAAACCTTAACCTAGTGGTACAATGCCCTCGACCAGGCCTCATGGCTCCCAACAATTTACTAGTTGATGAACTTGTATAATCATTCAACCTGAGTGCCTTTTCTTTGTGAAAAAGGGTTAATAGTATACTATGTTTCCTAACTAAGAAGGCTGCTGTGAAGACTACATGAAATTAGTTGATCCATTGTGGGAGTGTGTTCTGCAAACTGTAAAGAAGTCCTTAAGATTAGATGTTGTTATTACCCTACTCCTTTGGGGTAGAAACAGTGGAAGTTGACTTAAGTTCAAGCCCTTTTCTGTGACTGCCTCTTGCATACCTTTTCTTACTGGAGGAGTGCTTCAGTCTGAATCAGCGGCCATTGTTGGTCAAGGGTGAGGTAATAGCTCCTTTTGGAGAAAGTTTATAGTCTCTGTTCTTGAGTAAGTGTTCAAGCATTACTCTCAGGATGGCTTGTCCCACATATGGACTGACTTCCTGCAGGTCTGCTGCCCTGCCCAGTGCTCACTTCTCTGGTAGGATGAGCTCATGGTGTTGCTTAAGCCCTGAGCAGTCTTCTAACACTTCCAAGGTGGACTCATGCAAACTTTTTGAGGTCATTCTTCATATCATGGTCCAGGATATTTGATACATAGGTCCACAGACTAACTTATACTGCTAACCAGCCACATCATGAATCAAGTATTAAGCATCTGTCATGTGCGGAGTTCCTGTACTAGGCTTAGAGAAGGTACAAAATGAACATGGATCAGTGTTCTTATACTCAAAAGTGTACATTTTTAAAAAAGATTTTATTTATTTATTTGACAGACAGAGATCACAAGTAGGCAGAGCAGCAGGCAGAGAGAGAGGGGGAAGCAGCCTCCCCGCTGAGCAGAGAGCCCGATGTGGGGCCCCATCCCAGGACCCCGAGATCATGACCTGGGCCAAAGGCAGAGGCTTAACCCACTGAGCCACCCAGGTACCCCAAAAAGTGTACATTTTTGTTAGATGGGCAAATGATAAAATTTAAATTAGATTTAACTGGTTATTTGGAGCTACTTTTCTAGGACATTTTCTAGGACTATTTTCTTCCTTTCCTAGAAAGAAAACTTTGCTGCATAATTAGATCAGTTTTTCCCTGTGTATATAATATCTCAAAGCCCGTTTTCTTTATTGTCTCTTTTGCTTGTCATAGCATGCTGTGACTTTGTGAATCAACAAAATGCTATGATTATTACTACTTTTAACTTGAAGAATTGAAGCAGAGTGAGCTTTCACAAGTTCCTCAAGATCGTGTAGAGATTCTGGAACAGAGCAAGAAGAACAGGGAGAATAGTATAAAGGTTTTGAAATCAGACTCCCAAGGAGTAGAATCGCAGCTGGCAGAACAAGTTCTGTAACCCCCAGTGCCTAGATCCCTTAGCTATACATTGGGAATAATACTGTTTGTGCCTCACAGGGTTATTGTGAGTATTAAATTAGATTGTGTGTATGTGTGTGTGTGTATCTCAGTTCTTTGGCCTATGAGAAGTACTTAGCACTTGTTAACGATTAACTAATTAATTATTATTATTATTATTATTATTATTGAGATCATCTGGTATGAAATTAAACTTTTTTCTGTCTTTTAAAATAGACATTTATTTATTTTCTTTTCTGTATTATGAAAATGACATGTAAAACACATAAATATGTGCAGGTTACAGTTAATTCATACAAACAGTTTTCATTTACTATTGGTATTAATGAATTTTCTTCAATACATTTTTGCTTACATTTAGACTATTTCCTTTGGATGTTTTTCTAAATATAGCATTACTGGATAAAAGAATATGAACATTTATGAACACTTCAGTAAATTTTATCAAATTGCTTCAAATTGCCCTAACCCCAACCCTAATCCTGAGTGCGTAGACCATGGGATTGAGTGCAGAGGGGATAATGTTGTGCAGCACATTAAGGAGTACAGGGATCGGGGGATCTTTTTCTCTGCAAGCTGTATGGCAGACCGTACAATGATATCTGTGTAGAAGAAGAGGATGAGGATGAGGTGGGAGCTACAGGTACCCAGAGCCTTTGACATTGCTTCTGGTGAGTTCAACCAGATCGCAGAGCAAAGAATTAACACATAAGAAGAAAAAACCAGGGCCATATCACTCCCAATCAGGACCCATGCTAAGATCAGTTTGTAAAATTTGTTCACAGTGATGTCATCACAAGCTAGACTGGTGACTCCCAAGTTAGAGCACAGGCAGTGATCAGTTTCATTCTTGGAGCAGTAGTGTTGCTGGGCAGCCAGTGTAGGTACTGGGATAGTAAACAGGCCATTCCTGAGCACCATAAATCCTGCAGTTTTGATCACAAAAGCTTCAGTGACTATGGAAGGGGGTGACAGATGGCTATATTGTCTACTGCCATGCAGAGGAAGATACCAGATTCCATGCACAAGAAGCAGTGGATGGCATAGATCTGAGCAAAACACTCAGGGAGACTGATGGCCATGGCATCAAACCAGAGGATAGCCAGGATCTTTGGCATGACGGTGGTGGCCAGCCCCATGTCCACTACTGCCAGTATGCCCAGAATACATTGGCATGTGCAGTGTGGCCTCATGTTGGATGGTGATCATGACAAGGAGGTAGACAGAAAGAGCTAAGAAGTAGAGCAGAGGTGGGGCAGGGAGAGCCAGTGCTGCCACTCATGAATGCCTGGGAGCTCCATGAGGATGAAGTGGGAAATCTGGAGGCTGGAACAGTTGGTAATGCTAGTGGAGGGATCCATGGTATAGGTGCCCCGTTCTCAGTGTCTGTCCATAAAACTGAAATAGGAAAAAGACTGCATTTGAAAGTTCAGCTCAGGGTCCTCATAATGCACTCCCCCACCAATGATCCAGTTTCTTTCATGTGTGACTTTTTTTTTCCTCCTGGAAATATTCCATAGAAGAGTAATAAAACAAGCCAAATTTTTTCTAAACATAAGGATTGGAATAACCATTTATCATTACCCTTGTGTATCTAATAAGCATGTTCAAATATATATGTATATATCAAGAATAATCTTCTTACAATAGATAACAACTATTAATATTTGGTTTCCTTCCATTTTTCCATTATATATTTAAGCAGTTTATATCATTATATGAAGATAATGTTGTATCTTGCCTTTGTATTTTAGTATTGTGTTCTAGGACATAGAGTAGGCACTCAGTAAAAATTTATGACACGGATGAATAATATAAACCACAATTTTCCACATTAAAAGTAAGGTAGAATCTGGACAGCAGTAAAGATGGTGGAGAAGTAGCAGCTGAGACTACATCAGGTAGCAGGAGATCACCTAGATAGCTTATCAAACCATTGCGAACACCTACAAATCTAACGGGAGATCAAAGAGAGAAAGAACAGCAATTCTGGAAACAGAAAATCGGCCACTTTCTGGAAGGTAGGACTGGCGAAGAAGTGAATCGAAAGCGACGGGAGATTAGACCGCGGGGGAGGGGCCGACCCCGGCAAGCGGCGGAGCCACGGAGCACTAAATCGGGACTTTTAAAAGTCTGCTCCACGGAGGGACATCACTCCAGAGGCTAAACCGGGGTGAAGCCCACACAGGGTCAGCGTGGCCCCAGGTCCCACAGGGTCACAGAAGGATTGGGGGTGTCTGAGTGTCGCAGAGCTCGCAGGTATCAGAGCGGGAAGCCGGCCACAGAGACAGAGCTGAGGAGTGAGCTCTCAGCTCAGGGTTACCTTGAACTGGTCGCAGGCTGGGTGAGCTCGGAGCGCGGCCAGAGGCGAGGGAGATGGGAGTAGCCAAGGCTTTTCTCTGAGGAGTGGAGCCCCGAAATCTCAGATCTTCTGGGCCAAGACTGGGAGGCCGCCATTTTCATTCCCGTCCTCTGGAACTCTACGGAAAGTGCTCAGGGAACAAAAGCTCCCGAAAGCGAAACCGAACGGATTACTTAGCCCGGCCCTTGGTAAGGGCGGTGCAGCTCTGCCTCAGGCAAAGACACTTGAGAATCACTACAACAGGCCCCTCCCCCAGAAGATCAAAAGAAATCCAACCAAGACCAAGTTCATTTAACAAGGAGAGCAGCGGAACTCCAGAGGAGGAGAAGGCAAAGCATGGAATTCATGGCTTTCTCCCCATGATTCTTTAGTCTTGCAGTTAATTCAATTTTTTCTTTAAAGGGCATTTTTCTAGTGTCTTTGCCACCCTTTTAGTATTTTATTTGCTCCTTCATATAATATTACTGGAAAAAATGACAAGGCAGAAAAACTCACCACAAAAAAAAGAACAAGAGACAGTACCAAAGGCTAGGGACCTAATCAATACAGACATTGGGAATATGTCAGATCTAGAGTTCAGAATGACAATTCTCAAGGTTCTAGCTGGGCTTGAAAAAGGCATGGAAGATATTAGAGAAACCCTCTCTAGAGATATAAAAGCCCTTTCTGGAGAAATAAAAGAACTAAAATCTAACCAAGTTGAAATAAAAAAAGGTATTAGTGAGGTGCAATAAAAAATGGAGGCTCTTACTGCTAGGATAAAGGAGGCAGAAGAAAGAATTAGTGATATAGAAGACCAAATGACAGAGAATAAAGAAGCTGAACAAAAGAGGGACAAACAGCTACTGGATCATGAGGGGAGAATTTGAGAGATAAGTGACACCATAAGATGAAACATTAGAATAATTGGGGTTCCAGAAAAAGAAGAAAGAGAAAGAGGAGCAGAAGGTATATTGGAGAGAATTATTGTAGAGAATTTCCCTAATATGGCAAAGGGAACAAGCATCAAAATCCAGGAGGTGCAGAGAACCCCCCTCAGAATCAACAAGAATAGGTCCACACCTCATCACCTAATAGTAAAATGTACAAGTCTTAGCGACAAAGAGAAAATTCTGAAAGCAGCCCGGGAAAAGAAGTCTGTAGCATACAATGGTAAAAATATTAGATTGGCAGCAGACTTGTCCACAGAGACCTGGCAGTCCAGAAAGAACTGGCATGATATATTCAGAGCACTGAACGAGAAAAACATGCAGCCAAGAATACTATATCCAGCTAGGCTATCATTGAAAATAGAAGGAGAGATAAAAAGCTTCCAGGACAAACAAAAACCGAAATAATTTGCAAACACCAAACCAGCTCTACAGGAAATATTGAAAGGGGTCTTCTAAGCAAAGAAAGAGCCTAAAAATAGTAGATCAGAAAGGAACAGAGACAATATATAGTAACAGTCACCTTACAGGCAATACGATGGCACCAAATTCTTATCTCTCAATAGTTACCCTGAATGTTAATGGGCTAAATGCCCCAATCAAAAGACACAGGGTATCAGAATGGATTAAAAAACAAAACCCATCAATATGTTGCCTACAAGAAACTCCTTTTAGACCCGAAGACACCTCCAAATTTAAAGTGAGGGGGTGGAAAACAATTTACCACGCTAATGGACATCAGAAGAAAGCTGGGGTGGCAATCCTTATATCAGATCAATTAGATTTTAAGTCAAAGACTATAATAAGAGATGAGGAAGGACACTATATCATACTCAAAGGGTCCCTCCAACAAGAAGATCTAACAATT